>JAODAL010008991.1:0-90000 GCA_025379985.1 Phyllomedusa bahiana
CTCCCTTACCGGGCCCCCTCCGGTGAACCCCGCTCCCCTCCGGGCTGGCCGGGTCGTGCCGTTCCTTAAGCGCGCGTGCGACACTTGGTTTAGATTTAAAGGGCCAGTGCCCCTTTTAATTGATTTATTGCCGGACTTTGGTTCTATTTAAGGTTTAAGCCCCCAGCACTCGCTGCCAGATTGTTGGTGTGCGTTTAGTGAGCTTGGAGTGTCTCTATTGTCCGTATTGATTACCCGTGTACCAGTCCGTTCCGCTACGTTTCCTGACCTTGCCTGTTTGCCGCCTGCCCTGACCGTCTGCCTGTATCTGACTACGAACCTCTGCCGCCTGTCCTGACCTCCTGCCTGTCCTACTACGCCTCTGGATTCCGATTCTGTACCTCACAGTACCCCGGCCGCCACCGCAAGCCAGTCACGTCAGGGGTAACGACCTGGTAACCTCATGCCGCAGCAAGTCCATCCCGCTTTGCGGCGGGCTCTGGTGAATACCGGGGGCTACTTAGACCCCGTTCCCTGGCGTGGCTTAGCTACCATCGCTTGCGGTGGTCCAGCGGATTCACCGAATCGTCACAGTAGCCACGAGAATTTCACAGGCGCAGCACTCAGCTAGCAGGAAGTTTAAATGTGGTTCCTTGATACCGCTCCTGTAGCTGATTGGAGCGGCCTCCGGGTCCTCCCATTGGCTGGTGCGACACGCCCCCTGTCAGGAGTGGCTGAACTTCTGTCACTCACACAGCTCCCAGCAGACTGTCTATCAGGGTGGAGTCGCTGATCAGCTGCTGCAGACTCTTGCTCCCTGCAAGCCGAGCGATGCCCAGTCCTGAGAGTTTATCCGCCAAATGTCGTGCTATTGGTGTCTTGCGCTTGTGTATGGTACCTTTTTGGGATACATGCAACTTTTTATTCCAATTTTTGGGTGCTATGCCTTATTTGGCTGAAGTGTGTCAGCAGTTCCTGCATGATGAAGACATTGGTGCTATAGACTTGCCTGCCCATTCCCCAGACCTGAATCCAATCGAGCACAACTGGGACATCATGTCTCTTTCCATCACCGAATGTCCAGGAGTTCACTGATGCTTTAATCCAGGTCTGGAAAAAGATCTCTCAGGATCCTTATCAGGAGCATTCCCAGGCATTGTAGGGAGGTCATACAGGCACATGGAGGCCACACACTACTTGAGGCATTACCACTGAAGTTTTATCAGTCTGAAATTTGATTTTCCACTTTGATTTTGAGTATCATTCCAAATCTAGACCTCCATGGGATATTCATTTTGATTTCCATTGATCATTTTTATGTTTTATTATTCTCCACGCATTCCACTATATAATGAATAGAAAATCGCAACTGGAATAATTAATTCATTGAGATATAGGACGTCGTATTTTAGGTTTCCCTTTATTTTTTTGACGTGGTTCCTCCCTCCATCCAATTTTCCATAACTAACAAAGGTAAAACCGACAACTGCAGCCTTAAGCTATCAGAATGGGAAGGTCCATTGATTATGGTCCCTTCCCATTCTAAAAATACCAGCCTGTAACTGCTCCAGAAGTAGATATTAGAGGATTGGCTTCTGATGGTTACCGGATCTTCCCAGTACCCTTGGTGTGTTGGTTACTGGGTTAATAGTGACACGGCTGACACCAAACATGTGCGGTAATAACGAAGAGGCATCTGTCAGAAACCTCCATTACTAACACTGAAATGTTATGAAAAAAACAAAACAAAACACAAATTGCACAAAAAACTTTTATTCAAATAAACACTCAATTCCAACCCTTTTTAACCATTTTATTTGAAAATAATAGATCCGACATAGTCCACCAAATCCAAAGTGGTCCAAATGGGAACCTTTTAAAAAAAAATTACACACATACATATAGGTTGGATAGCCTAACTAGCATCCAGGAAAGCTGGGTGACACTCATCACCCCCAGGTCACATCTTTCCATGATAGGAATACTGGGTGCCACATTTGGGGGTAGAGTGTCCCCCAGCTTTCCTGGATGCTGAATAGGCTATTGCCATAGTCAATTTTCAGAATCTATCCCCTGTCTCCTGCCTCCTGTGACTGTCAGAGATAGACCGGAGGTGGCAGGAGACAGGAGCAAGGAACAGGAGACAAGAGGGCAACTCCAACCCCGTGGCCTGTATCCAACCCTGTGCATCTGCTGGAGACAGACTGCAGGGGGCAGGAGACAGGGAGTAGAGGGCAACTTCTACCACCTGTGGCCAGTCTCCTGCCCCCTACGACTTCCAGAGACAGACCGTAAGGGGCAAGAGACAAGGAGAAACCCCTGCCCCCTGCATCCACTGAAGACAGACCACAAGGGGTAGAAGTTGCCCTCTTCTCTGTGTCTCCTGCCGCCTGCAGTCTGTCTCTATTTGTAGGACCCTCCCAGACAATCCTGGAGGGTTAGCAAGTATGACTCACACCCCTCCCCCCACTCTGAAATACACACACACCTCCCCCACACACAACCACTCCTAGTGTAATCACCTATCCTGCTGCCATCATCCTGGAGTCTCAATGCTGCTCTGCTGGTGAGAGGGGACAGAGCTTCATGGATCTCGCTAAGCCCTGCCCTGTCCTTCCAGCAGATCAGTAGGGCCCTTAGCTCATGGAAGTTTTACTGACACTTCTGGGGGGTCAGAGGGGACCCCCATTTGCGCAACATTCCCACCCAACTCAGGAGAGTTGGCAAGTATGTCTTTAACTCCTTAACACTGTAGCCAGTTTTGACCTTCCAGACACAGCCACAGTTTCATGTCTGATATGTGTCACTTTATGTAGGAATGACTTTTTAATGGTTTTACCTATCCATGTGATTTAGAAACTGTTTTCTTGTGAAACATTGGGCGACATGTATAGACCTGTTCTTTAGATGCAGGATCAGGTATATTCCAAAAATGTGTGACCTGTAGAAGAACAGGTTCATACACTCTGGCGCAGTCTATACTCCCTTAAAGCGATTTAGAACTGGTACTTGTCTATCAGCGCCAGAATTCATACATGTCACCCATTGTCTTTTAGTTTAGTACAAAATTGTGGTCAAAACGGTCCTTGTTTATTTCTGAAAACAATCAAAATATCTATATAAATTTGCTGTTTTTAAACTTCAAAAATGTCTCTCTGTAAAACAGATAGTTATACTACATGCAATAGTTTAAAACTACCATATGTCTACTCCATACTGGCATTATTTTTTAAATGTAATTCATTTTTTAGGACAAAACAGCATTTAACAATTTAGCTAACTAATTAGGTGTTTCAAAATAAATACAGCAAAGTGGTCAAATTTTTGCAGAAATATCCCATATGTTGCCCTAGTGTAATATTTGACTGAAACACAAACATCACAATAGGAGGAGCGCCAACTATATTTTGGGTCTCATTTTTATTAGGATATATTTTTTAGGAACCATTACAGGTTTGCGGAAACCCTATGGTGCTTAAACTTAACACCTCAAAAAAGAACTCATTTTGAAACTATACCCTTAAGGTATATATCCAAGGGTGTAGTGAGTATATTGACCCCACAGCCTTTTTTTTAATGTTGGCCCATGAAAATGAAAAAATATTTTTTTCCAAATAATATGCAGTTATAGGTTAATTTGCTTCATTTTCAGTAGAAATCCTGGATAAAAAGCTTCCCTAAATTTTTTACGAAATTTCTTGCAAGAAGTGGGGGGAGGAGGGATAATCCTTTGTTATTGGTAGGTGTAACTGCTATTTGGTGCAAAATGGAAGGGTAGTGCTCTTTTGGCTTTTAGAATACAGACGGTAGTTGCCATGTTGCATTTGCATGGAGGTATGAATGACATAACTTTACTATTTGGGTCTTACAATGTACAACAAAATCAATTTTAAATAGTTATTTATTGCACACATAGTGATGCTTCTGGTACACAAATTGTAGTTTTTATATTGCCAACTGTCCTAGAGCTATAACTTACCTTTTTTATTTTTCTGAATACAGATCTTGCATAAGGGATCTTTTTATTACATATCTTACTGTGCAGTAGGGCAGTGTATATGACAAGTTACTTTTACTCTTGTTGGTATGAATGATTTGTGATAAGATTACAGTAATACCCAATTTATATATTTTTTTTATGTTGTAACATTAAAAAGTGTTTTTATTGTGTAAAACAACATTTATGTATCACCGTACTCTGACAGCCATAACTTTTTTGTTCCGTATGTAGCTGTGTAGGGATTTTTTTGAGGAACAGTCTGCCATTTTCATTTGTATCACTTTAGGATTTCTATGACTTTGATTGATTTTTATTCCAATTTATGTACAGCGGGATGAACAAAAATGGCAATTCTGCCATTGTTTTATTTTTATTTTTGTTTGCGTGTTCTGTGTTTTTATTTTCTAGGTTTTTTTTACTCCTTTTTCACTTTTTTGTTCTATTTTTTTTTACTTGTCTGTATAGGTGTCGACTCAGCAATCATTTGATCAGTGCACCCCCTCCCTCTGTCGTTCTTCTTAGATGTGTGGTCACTATTGACCACGGCATCTAAAGGGTTAATCAGCCATGACCAAAGTAAACTCTGGTCCCAGTCAGTAGTGCAGAAACCCACCTGTAAATTACAATTGGTTTCATTGGTCAACCATGCAGGCTCAACATGATGTTCATAATGTACTGGCATGTCAAACATCGGGAAGAGGTTAAATTGTTTATCACATAAGGCCTGCACGTGTCAGACGTAGAAAGCTTTGAAAACATCCAGTAAAATTATTATAGATTTAAATCATAACAAACTATTGTATACTAATTAAATATGTAATAAAAGGAATATCTTTTGGTATACATCTAACTAGTGACAGCCCATAGACACATTTTCTTGTAGCATTCTGTGCACATTTCGGAAAAACATTTTTTTTAAAATTTGTAAATCCCCAAGCAGTTCTTATAGATCACATTTACAGTATAGATTTTGTTGAATTATAGATAAAATAGTCAGTTGCAGTACATGTCAATATTGGTTATTTGACCACTGTGTAAAGAAATGAATCTATTTGAG
Source organism: Phyllomedusa bahiana (assembly GCA_025379985.1). Taxonomy (NCBI): domain Eukaryota; kingdom Metazoa; phylum Chordata; class Amphibia; order Anura; family Hylidae; genus Phyllomedusa; species Phyllomedusa bahiana. The sequence continues at coordinate 5,037 of JAODAL010008991.1, forward strand.
CTAAAATGAAACAATCTGTAGAGGGTAACGACTATGAAAATGAACATACATGCAAATGAAATCTTTTTCTTCTATGGATTCATATTTTTAGAAATAAAATTGACCTTTAATTTTACATTTAGCTAAATTAAATATAGCAAACACTTCAGCTTCGAGGATAAGCAAAAACTGTAACTTTCATATGGAAATGTGAAACACTTTCCTAATACCTTAAAAAAGTCATACGGAACATTGTCCGTTGATTAAGAAACCCTAAAACGTTATGATCTCATTAAAAAAAATCAATGGCCACATAAGCTTATCGATCCATTCAGAGGGAGACGTGTTATGGTTCAATGTAAACAAGAAGAATAGATTTTTTTTTTCTTTTAATAGAACTCTTTATTTTTTCGAGCACCCAAGGGTCCTACCCCAAATCGAATTACCAAAGAAAAGATTCACAATGCCTGAAACAAAGTATAAACACAACAACGACTAGTATCAGTGTGCATGTAATATCAGAAAATCAACTAGAACCTATATAATGTGTAATGTGTAGTTCTAGTTTTACTACAAATTGAAAAAAAAATTATTTTACATAAAATTCCAGTTTCTAAATGCAATCACCTGCTCTCTACTGCAGTGACTAATATTCTATCTAGTGCTAATATGTAACACAGCAGTCAGAGGACATGAGGTCACCCAACCTCTCTGTGACACCATAGTTTAATCTTAGGACTTAAAAAGTACTAGAATTAATTTTTATCACTTACCAATCATAATTACATTTTTATCACTTACCAATCATAATTACATGTAATAACCAAACACAATATAATTATTTACACTTAATTTTTATCTGTCTTTCTGCATAAACCATCTAATGACATGCTAGAATTTTCAGGGACCTCTATAATCTTTGGGTCAACCCAACAGTACCTTGTCAGGAGGAATGCAACATTAGACTTCCTCCATACATACATTTCGGCGTACTGCTTTTTGGCTGAAATAAAGTCAAAAAACTCTCATATATGTCATTGCTGAAGTGCCATTTTTTTACGTTTTTTACATGCTTTTATGTAGCTTTTGTTCAAGATAATGTTTATAGGTACATGTGTTTTATGTGCTTTTTTAATGGTTTGTTGTTCAATCTCAAATAATTTAATTCATAGATTACCAAAAATGCAACACACATTTCCATTTTTTGATAGCTGAAACACAAGAATGGAGGACTATGAGATAAAAATGCTACAAACTGCCTGAACAATATGCAATACTTACAGCATGCAGTATTTGAAACAAACACTCACCCAAAAAAATTCCCAAAATGAAAAAAATACCACAAGTAAGTTAATTTTGAGTTAACATCTGGCCGCAGCAGTTGTTTCCTAAAAAAAACCTGAGAAACTCAGCTAAAAATTCAGCATTAAATGTAAAAGCACAAAAATGAAGCCACTGTTACACAGTTTAATTCACCCTTTTTCAAAGTAAGTGGGTTGTAACCGTTAAGAAAGATTATAGAGGAAAAGGTAAGCTGGAGTTTTTTTCCTAAAGTAGACTCCTACTGGAGTCATTGTCAAATCTGTCTCAAATACAAGCAACTTTTATTTGGGTTGGGTCTTTTATATTGTTTTAGGTGTTAACTTACCTTTAATCATTTCTCTGGTCCATGCAACCCTCGGAGGAGCAGTACAGATAGAGCGCTCGAAGCTCAGTGCTATATTAGATCTTAAAATTTCAACGCATCGCTTCTTGATTCCAAAACACAGGCTATGTTATAGCAAATAGAAGTGACACTGTGCTGGGAGCAATGAGGGATTGGGAACAATGCTGAAAGGTAAGTTAAAGGGGTTGTCTCACTACAGGATTGCTTTTTCGCATGTATAGATCTTGCAAAAACCAAATTACCCCTTTGGCAATATGTGTCCATTAACAGTGTCTCTACGCCAGTTCTTAATATCCCGCTCTTGTATATGCAGACATCACTCATCATGTCGCTAAGACTACAGACCTTTTCGATCTCTCCTGATAGTGCTACCATCCTTGTTTCCTATAGCTATGAACCTGTTTGTCCACAGCAGATCATCACATGCAGGCCAGTATAAGCAGTAAAAACATGCCCCTGAATTGAAAACTGAAACTGAGAAAACAGGACTGAGGTGTGATGAATCGATGTTGGGAGACAACCCCATTAACCTCTAAAACACCATATAAACTCTTACCCATACTTAAGGTTAGGGGAAGGGATAGGGATAGGGTTAGAGAAAAAAAATAAATTTTTCACAAGTTCTGTTGAACTGAACAGGGACCTATTCAAGCAACTCTATCTTAAATTGTTGTTTCATAAACCCCCATATTTATGGCCTAACAAGGGAGCTGGAGTTTGCTTTTGATAAGGGATTTTGGGGGTCAGGATGAACAGAATACAGCAATCAAAGTGCCCTATGAACCCAAAAATGGTATCAATGAAAAAATTAATTTATCCACAAAAACAAGTCTTTAGTCAGCTCCATATACAGAAAAATTTAAAAGTTATGGCTGTCAGAATATAACGACATAAATACATTTTTAAAAAAGCATTTCAATTATGTAAAAGTAGTAGAACATGGAAAACTATATAAAATTGATATTGTTGTATTTGTACAGATTTGCACAGTAAAGTTATGTCAATTATACTGCACAGCAAACGCTATAAAAATGTAACTGAAAAAACTAAGGGCGACATGTTGTGAATTTGAATATCCAAAAAACAAATATCTCCTATAAAATGTATTTAAAAAAAATAATCTAAAACTAATTTTACATTAAATAACCCACTGATGGTATTCTGATTTTTTTAATTTTTACTACATTAAATTTGAAATGTGCTTTTGCTGCTCTCACCCTTTATTCTACATATGGCAAGAGCCAGCACACCACAAGTGTGTTCTTCTGGTCTTCTTCCGAAATGAATGTCACCACTGTAATTGCTGATGAGCTGCAGTGGTCATGTGCCATTGGCTGACATCACTATTTGGAGCACTTCAGTTCAAACTGGTGAGAAGGAGTGAGTTTTTTTTTTTTTTTATTTAAATGAACTGAGACACTATTAACTAAAAAAGAATAAATAAAGGAAGCTAGCCCCTGTTCAACTATATATGATAATATAAATCTGAAAAAACAAATAAACCCCACATTTTCTATGCGGGACTCCATTTAAAATTCTTATTTTCGCCACTAGTTTTTAGTGCAAACAAAGTAAATTGTTTGAAAGAAAAAAAGGTTTTTAAAACTTTCCCCATTTGAAAGTTCAGCATTTAATTACAAAATTTGACAGTTCTTGTATGTCATTTTTTTAAAACACTATTGTCATCTTCAATGATAAAATATTTATTCCTTGTCTAATATCTGTCAACGAACATTACCATCAAAACATTCAATCAGCATAAAAATAATGCCTAGTGAGTAATTTTTGTGTTAGAATTTTTTAGATAAAAACTATTTTAAAAAATAGAATCATGAAATTGTTGAAAGAAGAAGAAAAAAGGGGCAAGATTTTTAAAAAAACTTGAAAAAAAAAGAAAAAAAAGTAGATAAAACTAAATAGGTTTTTCATTTTTCCTTGAATTTTATAAAAGTTAGTTTGGATATATCCATAGCTGACCAGCTTTTACTGATGGTCAGCCAGGTCATCTTGCTGATTTCTTGTAGGCAGCCTGCACCCAACAATGGCTCCCTGCTCCAACATGGTTCTTAACTGCACTTCTAAAAAGCACACAAACAGTTAAAGCAGCATCTGACACTATGAACCAGGGCTTATATCCTGGATTCCCAGGGCACACATTCACCACCTGTGGCCTTTATGCGGGGTCCCAGGCCAACTGACTAGTGTGCCCAATGGAAAATATGGCACTGGAGTAGAGTCCGTGATACACACTTGTAAGGAATCTGTATATTTATAAGACTTTATTTGTTGCCCATATTAACCAGTCAGAACTCCCCTTTTCCCATTTTTAAAAGCATTTAAAAAAAATTTAAAAAGGGGGACCTGTTTGGGTTGGGTTTGGGAAACAAGAATGTCTTACACCAAGCTTTTTTTCTTTTACTTGAAGCCCTTGTTTTTCTTTCCAATTAATGAACTATTTGACTTTTAATTAAATCCCTTTTTAAAGGGGCATTCTTCACGTTTGCCTTGAGGGTACTCACTTCTTGCCTTTGATCCTGGGGGTTGTTCTGTGTTTTCCATAAATTTCTACATGGCAATAGTTAAATCTGCCTCTGAGCACTCTCCCAGGTGGAGCTCCTTTGCTTTCAGGCTCAAATATAGCCCAGCCTCTGACTAGACATGCTGGTTTCCTCCTGGTTTTCTGTATTTCCCCCAGTACCGGGTCACCTGGACTTGTTTATTTTTGGGACTTCTGTATTTGGTTAGTCTGACTCCTGTTTTGTTTTTTTCTTACCCCATTTTCCTGAGGATCTACCTCCTGTTTATTTTGTTTGTTCTTTCTTTCTATGGTTTGTGTTTTTGTACATTTGAGTTCTTTCAATAAAGTCATTTTTGCACAAACCTGACATTAACTCATGAAAATTAACTCCCTAATATTATACTAATTACTTTTTAGCCTAAAGAAAAAATAAAAACAAAGTATGGTATGTCGCATATAGCCAAAGCGATCCCCGCCGGTGCCTGGGACATAGCAGAAAGGGCAATACACTACGTGGAAATCCCTAAAGAAGCATTTATGCTATCTATCATACATGAAAAAATTTTGAGACCTGGCTAAATTTTTTTTATCAAAAATGTTTAACTCCCCACGACTTTCAACGTGATCTCAAAATGGGCATCCTATCAATCTTACCTTAAATCGGCCAAACAGGCCTCTCCTGGGTAACCGACCTCCATTATTCAAAAAGAAAAAAAAAAAAACACCCAACCGCAAGCTCCCCTTTTTATGACAGCCTGTGAAGTGGGGGGACATTTTGATAGAAGAAAAAATTTCTTCTTTAGGATTTCCATAGTTTTTTCCCCTTTTTTTCAGTAATTGCCGCTGGGGGGCCTTGTTTTTGTAAATTTAAATAATTAATGGTGCCGCAGCCCTCCAGGGGACCCATTTTGCATACTTTTTTCAGAATGTTTTTTTTGCAGAAACATATTATATTGGTGTACTTGATTTTAACCTTATGGAAGGAAGGGGTCTTCCTTTTTGGGGTTTTTCTGCCCCCGCCCACCTCCAGGCTGTCATAAAAGGGCAGCTTGCGGGTGGGTGTTTTTTATTTTTTCTCTCTGAATAATGGAGGTCGGTTTTTACCCAGCAAGGGCCCCGATTGGCTCGAATTTAGAGGAAAGATAAAAAGGACTGAAAATTTGAGACACTTGAAAAATCGTGGGCACTTAAACATCTTTTATCAAAATAAGGGAAACCGAGAGTCTCAAAGTTTTTCATGTATGATAGATAGCATAAATGGGACATACATGCCCGGACGCCGCGGGGACTGGGAGTCAGCTGTATCGTCCTAAGTCGTTAGAACTGCAAGATTGCTGACAGCCCCGGGCCCCCCGCAGCATCCGGACATGTCAGCTTTCCGGCCCTTCGAAATAGGGGGCAGCGTAAGTCGGAAGCTAAGTCGGGGACTCATGTAATATAATTAAAAATATATATATATATATAAAATATATAATATTAATATATATATATAAAATATAATAATTGTAATGACTGGGGTTATGGATCCACTGGACCACCGCAACGAGGTAGGGGCCACACACCGGGGAGTGGAGTCTAAGTGAGCCTCGGTAGTCACCAGCGGGATGGACTTGCCGCGGCGGGATTCCACCAGGTCGCTACCCCCGATTTCATTAGCTTGCGGCGGCAGCCGAGGTGCAACCGGTACAAAAATTTCCCGACGAACTCGTAAATGGGACAACCAGAAGGTCAGGGCAGCAGCGAAGTTCGTGGTCAAGGCGTGCTCAAACAGGACTATCACGGAAAGGCTAACCGAGATTTTAGAAGATTCCTCCTAGGGTTGGGCACATGGACTTTGGCGAGACATACTGGGGGTGGGGCCCAAAATATTGGGCCCGGCCGCAATCCAAAAAAATTTCTAACACCGGCCCTTTAAATCTCAACGAGCTGGCGCGCGAGGAAGCAGGAGCGCGGTGCTGTAAGTAGATGTGCTCAGGAGAGCGAGTGCGCCCGGGGACCGCGGCACCACTCGCTTCCGGCACAAGGGGACCGGCGGGGGCAGAGGTGCGTCCGCAGCCCATCCTGCGGACTGCGCCGCGACCCGTGACAGTACCCACCCCTGTTCGGCCTCCCCCTCCCTCTGGCCTGGAGAAACCTCTGAAGCAATTCTTTTCCAAATGTTTTTCCCCAGCTCCCCCAATCATTTTCTGGCCCAAACCTTCCACGATAAGGAAATAACGCCCCCCTTTGGTTGTTTTCATCCCCAAAATTTCCCTTTCCCAAAGAAACCGAAGTATCACCCCACCGGGAAGGGGGGGGCCCCCACCTTCTGAAAAAACCCTATTTAAGACAATTTTTTTGAGCAAGAGACATTGAAGGATTTGGATGCGCATAGTGAAGTACCGGGATTGTAGGAGACGGGATTAATCCTCTTCAGACCACAAATGGTCCAAGGTAATGAGGACCCATTTGTGCGGGGAATTTCAGGGGGACATATTTTGAAGATACCAATTTTATCCCCAGGATCAAAAACGGGGAAGGTCTTCTCCCCCTTGCGTCCTATTCTTCATTTGAGCGGGGGCCACGCAGAAAATTTCAGTTTTGTCCTTCCAAAATGGCCTTTAATGCCGACCAACAAATCCACGGGGGGGGAACGCTGAAGCCGATTACAGGGGGGGGGGAAAGGGCGGGGATTTTGTCCATAACACAAAAAAAAAGGGCAAGGACCCACGACTGGGAATCCGGGGAATTGTAAAAAAGAATTCCCCCCCAAGGCAACAACGGGCCAGTGTCTTGTCGAGCCGACACGAAAGGGTGGGAAATTCCCCAGGATTTTGGTTTTTGACCTTTTCCCCACCTGCCCCTTAGAGTGGATGGGAGGCCGAGGAAAAGTCCAAATTTACCTTCAACTAGGTACAGCGGGACCGCCAGAATCGGGACACGAATTGTACTCCCCGATCCAAAACAATATGTTGTGGAAGACCATGCAGGCAAAATATATGTTGAAAAAAACAGGGTTGCGAGGTGGGGAGCAGAGGACAACCCGGGTAGAGGAACGAAATGTGTACATTTTCGAAAGAAACGGTCAGGTGATGAACCCATATGACAGTCTATTGCCAGCAGAAGGGGGAAGGTCCGTTGATAAAATCCAAGGCTATGTGAGGACCTACGGCCAAGTTCGGGGATGGGCAATGGCAGGAGTAGCCCGCAGGCTTGAGATGGGACGTCTTTTATTACGAGCACAAGTGGGACATGATTCGACAAAGGTCTTTGAATCCTTGACAAGCTCCGGCCCATCATTAGTAGCGGGCAATAATCTGACTCATCCTTCCGCACTCCAGGGTGGGCACCGGCTCTATCGAGAGCAGTGTCCCCACTTCAAAATTTTTCGGCGAAGAGCAGGACGCACATAGCTCTTGCCTGGAGGTACCTGCCGGAGATCCACAGGAGCCACAGAAATCAAACGTTCCGGAGGAATAATATGACACGGAGATGGCAATTCACCTAAAACGTCAGAGGCACGGGACAGTACATCAGCCTTGATGTTCTTCTCAGCGAGGCGGAAATGGATGTAAAATTGAAAGAGGCGAGAAAAGAGCGGACGCGGAGACCTGCGGGCTTGATTGAGGGTTAAAGGTGCTGGGCGTATGAAGGATACCCAAGGTTTCTTGTCGGTCTGGGAGGATCGTGAACCGGATGTCGGCTCCCTCCGCAGTGATTGACGCCACTCCTCAGGGCGAAGCTTAATGGCTAAGGAGCTCGCAGTCCCCAATCGGGTAGTTCTTCTCGGAGGAAGAAAGGTCTTGAGAAGAAGAAACCAACACGTGATGGTCATGCCCTTGGATCTCGCTGAGGGTTCCAGCACCACTCCCGCTCCTACCGCTTGAAGCATCAACCTCCAGGAAAAAGTTTTTTTTTGGTGTAGGGTCGCGATAAGACAGGAGCCCAGGAGGGGGAAAAAATGCGTCTTTAAGCCGGGAGAATGCGTCTTCAGACGCTTGTGGCCACTGCTTTGGGTTGCTAGACTTCTTAGTAAGAGCCACAATAGGAGCTGCCACCGAGAAGTGGGGGATAAACTGGTGGTAGCAGTTAGCAAAGCCTGAGAAGCGCTGTATGGCCCGAAGGCTGTCTGGACGAGGCCACTGCAAAACGACGGACAGTTTGGCTAGATCCATTTGGAGTTCTTTGTCCGAAATAATGTAGCCAAGGAAGGGCAGACTGGTGTGATGAACGGAACTTTCTCCAGCTTGACGTATAGACGGTTTTCCCGCAGACGTCTAAGGACCTGACACCCATGCAGATGGTGAGCCTTCACGTCCGGTGAGAAGACCAGAATTTCATCCAGGTACACGATGACTCAGGTTACAGGAGACCCGGAAAATCTCGTTAACGAACTCCTGGAAGACTGCCGGGGCATTACACAGGCCGAAGGGCATAAACAAATACTCGAAATGCCCATCGCGGGTGTTAAACGCCGTCTTCCACTCATCCCCCTCTCAAATGCGGATGAGATTGTAGGCCCCACTCAAGTCCAATTCGGAAAAAATCCTGGCCCCGCAAAGCCGATCGAAGAGCTCCGTGATAAGCGGCAGTGGGTAGCGTATTCCACAGGGATCTTGTTAAGCCAGCGATGGTCAATGCAGGGACAGAGTGAGCCATCCTTTTTCTCCACAAAGAAAAATCCTGTTCCGGCTGGAGAAGTGGACTTACGTATGAAGCCTTTCTTGAGGTTCTCCTGGATATAGGCAGACAGGCCTCATTCTTGGGGACCGACAACGGATAGACCCTACTCCGAGGAGGACTCGTACCGGGCAGAAAGTCAATAGGGCAATCGTACGGGCAATGAGGGGGCAGCCTTTCCACCTGATTCTCGGTGAACACATCCGCAAAGTCCTGATATTCTGCAGGTAGGCCTGGCAGATGTTCCGAGGGCATAGATGGAGAAGTGGGAGGAACTGGGTGAGGTACTACTAGACAACGGGAGTGACAATCTGGTCCCCAACGCGTTACTTCGCCCGTTTTCCATTCCAGCGTAGGGGCATGGTACCGCAGCCATGGCCCAGCCCAAACAGGCATCCTCAAGAGGTGTGGGGAAAGCAATATAAACACGATCTTCTCTTTGTGTAACGCCCCGACATGCAGGAACACTGGCTCAGTGCAGAATTGGATGGAGTCCCTCAGTAGTTCTCCACTGATGGATGAAATGGCCAGTGGCTTCTTAAGGCAAGACAGCGTAAGACAAAGCTTCATCACCAAGGCTGTGTCCATAAAATTTCCGGTGGACACAGAATCCAGAAAAAAGCGGGGCGCGAACGTGGATTTGCACTCCGGACACAGTCCAACCATAGGGCATTTTGGTCAAGAAGGAGGAGGAAACTATTTACACCTGTGGCCACCTGGCCTAGGTGTGTGCATTTTCCAGACGTACTGGACAGTCACGAAGAAAGTGCTCCGGGCTGGCGCAAAATAGGCATAGGTTCTTCTCCCGTCGTCGTGCACGTTCCTGCTGAGACAATATGTGTCTATTCCACCTGCATAGGTTCCTCCGTAGCAATTTGCAGGGGTGGCAGAGGATGTCTATGGAACACTGGAGCCAAGCAGACGGTGGTTACGGAAGGGCTTGCCCTCCTGTCTCTCACGAAAACGCACGTCAATGCGGGTGGCCAGATGGATCAGCTCAGAAAGGGACGAGGGCAAGTTCCACGAAGCCAGCACATCATTTACTGGAGTGGAGAGGCCCTTTTTGAATGTGGCGCACAGGGCCGCCTTGTTCCAGGAGAGTTCCGAGGCTAGAGTGCGGAACTGCGCAGCGTAGTTCCCAACAGAGGAGTCACCTTGCTGCAGATTCAGAAGACCCGTTTCGGCGTTGGAGGCACGCACAGGTTATCGAGAGACGTCTTGCGAGACTCTGCCAGAAAAAGCCTTGGAGATTGGGTCACTGGGTCGCTCCTGTCCCAAATTGGGGTGGCCCAGGCCAGGGCTTTCCCAGAGAGAAGACTGACCACGAAAGCCACCTTGGAGCGCACTAAAGGAAACTGGTTGGCTATAAGTTCCACGTGCATGGAGCATTGGGTGATGAACCCCCTGCGCGATTTAGGGTCCCCATCAAACTTCGTCGGCAGCAGTAACTGGAGCTTGGGGCTGACAGTCGCCACGGCAGCTGAAGATGTAACCTGCGGAGAGGAAGGTGGCTGACGTGGCTGGATGGAGAGGAATTGCTGCACCGTAACAGACAGCTGATGCAGCTGGTGAGCTTGTTGCGGCAGTTGCTGAGTCTGCTGGGCCACGATGGTGGTGAGGTCGGCAACACTGGGCAACGGTAACTTGGCAGGATCCATGGATGAATCCAACTGTATCAACTGGGAGTAATGGATACACTGGACCACCACAAGCAATGGTACGGGCCATACCGGGAAGCGGAGTCTAAGTGGGTCCCGGTATTCACCAGAGCCCGCTGCAAGTCGGGATGGACTTGCCGCGGCGGGATTCCACCAGGTCACTACACCCGACTTGACTTGGTTGCGGCGGCAGCCGAGGTGCAACGAGGTACGATATCGGCAGATGAACTCGTAAACGGGAACAGGCCAGAAGGTCAGGGCAGGCAGCGAAGGTTCGTGGTCGAAGGACATGCGCAAACAGGTCTGGTACATGGAGAAGGCTAACCGAGATTCTAGAAGGCTTCCTCACATAGGGTATGGGCACTATGGATTCGGCGAGAGCATGCTGGAGCTGGAGCCAATATATTGGGGCAGTGGCTGGCAATCAACCAATTACCGGCGTGCTGGCCCTTGACCCGTGACATTACCCCCCCCCCCCCCCCTTCGGCCTTCCCTTCCGTCTGGCCTGGAGAAAACTCTGAAGTAACGGTCCATAATGTTGTCCTCCATGACATATATATATATATATTTCTATATTATATATATATTAAAATATATATATATAAAAATTTCATTTCATATATATATATATATATAAATATTATACTATAATAAAATATATTTTATATATATTTATTATTATATATATGCATGGGTCGTGCCCCAGAAGAAAATCGTGGGAGCCGGGAGGACAACATTATGGACCGAGAATTATATTATATATATATATATATATATAAAATAATATATATTATTACATAATATTATATATATAGTATATATATATTATATAGATTACAGTGAAGGAAATAATTATTTGATCCTTGCTGATTAAGTAAGTTCGCTCACTGACAAAGACATGAACAGTCTGTAATTTTAAGGGTAGGTAAATTTAAGCATTGAGAGAATGAATATCCAAAATAAAATCCAGAAAATCACATTGTGTGTGTAAATTATATAAATGTGTTTGCATTTTGCTGAGAGAAATAAGTATTTGATCCCCTACCAACCATTGAGTTCTGGCGCCTACAGACCAGTTAGACGCTCCTAATCAACTCGTTGCCTGCTCTAAAGACAGCTGTTTTAAAAAGTCCCCTTTATAAAAGACTTCTGTCCACAGACTCAATTAATCAGTCAGACTCTAACCTCTACAACATGGACAAGACCAAAGAGCTTTCTAAGGATGTCAGGGACAAGATCATAGACTTGCACAATACTGGAATAGGCTACATAAGTAAGATGGTGGGTGAGAAGGAGACAACTGTTGGCGCAATAGTAAGAAAATGGAAGAAATACAAAATGACTGTTAATCGACATCGAACTGGGGCACCATACAAAATTTCACCTCAACACCTTATCCTTGATCATGAGGAAGGTGAGAGATCAGCATAAAACTACACAGGGGGAACTTGTTAATGATCTCAGGGCAGCTGGAACCACAGTCACCAAGAAAACCATTGGTAACACATTACGTGGTAATGGTTTAAAATCCTGCATTGCCCGTAAAGTCACCCTGCTCAAGAAGGCACATGTGCAGGTCCGTCTGAAGTTTGCCAAAAAACACCTGAATGATTCTGTGAGTGACTGGGAGAAGATGCTGTGGTCAGATGAGAAAAAAATTGAGCTCTTTGGCATTAACTCAACTCGTTGTGTTTGTAGGAAGAGAAATGCTGCTTATGACCCAAAGAACACCATCCCCACTGTCAATCATGGAGGTGGAAACAAAATGTTTTGGGGGTGTTTCTCTGCTAAGGGCACAGGCCTACTTCACTGTATCAATGGGAGAATGGATGTAGTCATGTACTGTAAAATCCTGAATGACAACCTCCTTCCCTCCGCCAGGACATTAAAAATGGGTCGTGGCTGGGTCTTCCAGCAAGACAAGACCAAAAAATACAGCCAAGGCAACAAGGGATTGGCCTCATAAAGATGCACTTTGGTTCATGCAGTGGCCTAGCCAGTCTCCAGACCTTAAAACCATAGAAAACTTATGGAAAGGAGTTAAAGCCCCGGGGTTCCCAAAAGCGACAGCCTAAAAAATTTTAAATTTGGTTTGGATGTTCTGCAAAGAGGAGTAAAACCAAAATTCCCCCTGACCTGCGAAAACCTCATCATAACCCTTCCCAAAAAATTTTCTGACTGTTTGTGTTTTGGTCAAAAAGGGGTTTTTGCCCCCAAAAGTATTAATTCTTGTTTGGGCCCCAGAGGGAACAAATACTTTTTTCTCACTGCAAAATGAAAATTAATTTATAAAATTTCTAAAAATGTGTTTTTCTGTATTATTTTATTTTAATACAAAACCCCATAGGGGGGAATTTGGAGAAAAGGTAATTTTCTTGGGATGAGTCTTTTTTTTCAGTTTGTCACATAATCTCCAAAAAAATTGGTAATCTCGAAAGAGAACTAAGGTGACTTTTGTTCCCACTTTTATTTAAATTTTGCCATAGGCAAATTTAAAACCTCTATCAGTTCTCTATTTTTTAAAAAAACCCCCCTAAAACGAAACTTTTTTTTCAAAATTTTTTCCTCTTTTTCAACCATTTTTAAAAACCTGTTCTTTCCTATTTTTTTAACCCCTTTTTTGCTTCTGAGAGGGAAAAAACCCCCCTTTTTTCTCATAAGTCTGGTGGAACCCCCCTTTTTAAACAGGAGGGCCTTAAAATCTATAGCAAAAGTATTTAGCTTCAGTTAAGGGATCCCAAAACCCCAACTAATTCCCCCAGTCCCCCCCAAAATCTAAAAGAAAGAAAAAATTTAAGGGCCCCCCTTGTGACCCCTTTTTTGCAGAGGTGAAAAAATTAATTTTTATAATTTTAAATGTGGATTTTCTGTTTTATTATTTTAATACATGCCCATAGGGACTGGAGTAAGGAAATTTCTTCTCAGATTGAGTCAATTTTCAGTTTGCCCAAACACCATTTCCCAATCTAATGGTTACACGGAAACCAGGAGAGGCATAAAGCCACAGAGTTTTTCCCAACCCACTGTTTAAATTTGGGAAGGATTGTTGGGTGATCTGGGGGTGCTTCAGCAAGGCTTGAATTTGGGGGGTTTAAACTTTTCGAAGGACGCATGAATCAAGCCGCATTCCGGGTTTTCCTGGAAAAACATTGCACCCTTTGTCAGGCATTTTTCCCCAACCCTTTAGAATGGTTTTTTTTAAGGGAGGACAATTTGCCCCTGCCCAAAAAAAATCCCCCAATATGTGGATTTAAGGAGGGATCACATCAAGACTTCATTTGGCCAAACCCAATCCCTAGAAATTTAACCTCATTAAAAAAACCCCTGGAAAGTAATCAAGAGGAAAGGGTGGATAGGTCACAAGCCAAAAAAAGAATGCCAAGAGCAAAAAAAAGCTGTGAATTAAAAATTTATGGTTTTTTCCACCAAAAATTGCTTTCTGAAGGGTTTTTTTTGGGTTTACATCTTTGTCTTATTGTTTCTAACTAAAAATGAAATTGTTTTCTTTTCATTATTTGAGTTGCCCGCACAGCTTCTTTTTTTTTATTTTGAAGTTTTTTCATTCACTGCAAATTTAAAAATTAAAAAAGTTTTTCTTTTTTTTTTTTTTAGACATGTTGTCGGGAGTTTATATTATAAAAAAACAAAAGTACTTTTTCTCAAAAAAACAAAACCATTGAAGAGAAAAATTTTTGGGGTGGCCCCCTTAATTTTTTTAAAAGTTATATTTTTCCCCGGTTTTTTATATCTATATATCTAATCTAAATTTTGGCGAGAAACCACTGGTAGTCGCATGATCCCGCCCCTTGAGGGTTTACAGTTTAAAATCCTTTTGAAAATTTTCGCCCCCCCCCCCCCGGGGGGGGGACCCGAGGGGGGGGGGGGGGAAGGCCACCTATTTTGGGGTCGTGGGTTATTTTTTACTGCACGTACAGTAGGGATAGAAAAAGCTGCAAGGCCCCCGGGGGAAGGTTCTGGGGTTTTCTTTTTCGGGGAACCGCTATTTTTGTTGGGGGGTGGCTGTCCCTTTTCATTCCAGGGGCCCCGGGTTCCGGGCCCCGATATTTTTATAGCTTTCTGGGGGACCTTTTTTAAAAGTCCTACTTCAGGTTTTAAAGGGGGGGGGGTGGTTTGGTACCCGGCCCGTGGTAGCAACAAGAGAGCTAGGTGGGTGGAGGAAACTGGCCCCCCAAAAACTTTTAAAGAAAGGGCCCGGACCCCCGCAGGGGCCCGGGAGAAATTGGGGTTTTGGGGGAAGGGACGTTAGGTCCTGTTCTTTAGTGAGGGGAGGGCTCCCTTTTTAATGTTTAGTGAGGGGGCCCGACGGCCCCCAAGTTTTTTTTCCCTTTATGTATTTTTCTTTTTTATACCCCAATTGCCTCAATAAAATGGTTGGGCCAAGGGGAAAATAAAAACCTGCAGTCGGGGGGCTTTTTTTGGGGTGTTTCCCTTTTGTTTTACAAAAAATGGGGATCCTGGGAGCAATGGCCCCCCCAAGCTGGTCCAAGATGGCCCCCGGGCCCGTGTGGGTGGTGGTTTTACACTATAATATATATTAAAATATTTATATATATTTTATAAAATTTATTATTATATTTATTTAAAATATTTTGTGACAAAATGGCTAAAGGTAGTTGTCGTCTTTGTCACTAAAATTTTAGTCGTCCTGGTTGGAGACGTGCCACCAAAAGCCTGGGCCCTTTGGGGGGGGGAGCCAATTGTTATCTGCAGAAACAATAGGCTGCTGACAGCTGTTATGCATGGTGATATTTTCCCGCCCTTAGGGGTTGGTTCCCCGGAAAAAGCTGAGATGGGTGGGGGGTGTTCCCCCGTCCCCGGTCCCCACGTTCCAAAGGGCCCGGTTTTTGGGCCAGTCCCCGTAGGGCCTATAAAGGGCCCCCTACTCCAGGTGATTTGGGGGGCCCGGGGGTTGCTTGGGGGGGGGAAAACCCAAAATGAAAGGGTCTGGCCCCAGGGGGCTTGAGGGAAAGGGCCCCTTTTCAGGACCCGGGGGGAGGGGGATGTGTTTGGTGGGGCTGGATGTTAGATTTCCCGGCCCAGGGTTTGAGAGGGCCTCTCCAAGGTTATTGTTAGAGGCCCGGGGGGCTGAGGGTTTATGTTTTTGGTTTTGTTTAAAGTGATTACCCGTAAACCTGGTTTTTTGTGCTCGGTGAAATTTAAAACTGGCTAAAGCCAGTTCTAAAGGAAAAAATGTGTTGGGGTGCCTTTTTCCCTTTTAAAAAGGCGCGATCCCCCGAAGCTAAGCGGTTTATTCCCCAGGACCCGGGCCCAAAAAGGCGTTCCCCCAAACGCACGTGTGGGGTTAAAAATTTGGTGGAGGGGTGCGGGCTTTAAATTTGGGATAAAGAAGTGGTGAAGTGCTGGCCCCGAAGTGGTGCCCTTAAGAGACGGTTTTCTGCGGTTTGAAAAAAAAAAAAAATTTTTTTTTTTTTTTTTTGGAGGGCTGCTCGCCAAATTAGTGGGAGTTTAATTTCCAGCAGCAGGAGGGTTTAGCAAAACTTTTGGGCAAAAAGCGCATGACCCAACGCTCCGGGTGATAATAGGAAAAAATTCGGGCGAGCCCTTTTGGGGGACCAGAGGGAGGGCCCTTTTTGGTCCGGCACAGTGAAGGACCCGGAAGCAGAGAGGCTGTGTCACAGATGAAGGGTTTTGCCCGAGGAGGAATTTAAGGCCCGAAGTTGCGGGGCGTGGGGGGATTTGGAAGATGGCCCCAAAAGGGGAAAATTGGAGGTTTCCTTTTCAGCTTTGAGCAAGTATGCGCTTAGGCGAAAGGGGGCAACCCCCCGAGCAGTGGGGGTGATGTCCCTGGCGCCCTTTTCGATGGGCCAAAAACCCCAGAGGGTGTACTGCGAAATGTCTGTGCAGGACACCAAAAGGGGGTTAAACCCAAAATAAAAGGGGCAGATTCTGCAAGTCTTGGGGTTAAAAAAAAGGGTGTATGTATGCGAAGGTGCAAAGCCAGAAAGTGGGGAAAGGGGGGTTTCTACGGGGAACCAACCGCGACTGCATGAGGGCATGTCTGTGGCCCGGAGGCCCTTTTAGGGATTTAGGAAAAGGTGGTCCCCGTCTGGAAGGGGGCCGGGGTTGCAGAGGGGGCCGGCGTTTCGGCCCTTGCCTTTGGGGGAAACCCCATTCGTCAGCCCGGAGCCTTTTACACCGCCCAAAACAGGGGAAAAACCCTGTTTGGGGGTGCCCTAGAAAAGGGGAAGAATTGTGCTCCTGGATGCCCTTCCCGGGGGAAAGGGCCCGAGAGGTTTGCAGCCCCAAGCCCTGGAGTAAAAGGGGGTTTTGAAGCCCCACCCATGGCTGACCTGGACAGTCCGCAGGAGAGGTCCCGACTGAGCTCCCGGGCATCAGAAATGTTTTGACCCTTTTTTTGTTATTTATGAAAGGGGGATTTTAAAAACTTTTTTTTAAATCCAGGATGTGTGTGGGGCACCAGGGTGGGGAAAATGGGGGAAAAGGGCCACTGCCAGGCCCTTTAGAAGGCCTTTAGGGTGATGAGGGCTGTGGAAAAAAGGATTGTGAAGTCCGTAAAGGGCTCAGGGAGGGTTTCCCGCTGGTTGGGTGGGGGAAATGGACAATTCCAATGTTGGGTTCCGTGGTATAAAAGCTGTTTTTTATTAAAAGACGGTTTTCTAAAGGATTAAATGAACTGTAACCAAAAGCTATGCACACAGCAGGGGGAGGGGGATGCTAGCTGGGATCACAAAGCTAGCTCCGTTACTACTGTTTTTGTTGAAAGCAAAATGAGGTGCGCAGTATGCCCGTTTAAAGAAGAGCAGCCCAAGTAGCAAAAGGGGTGTGTGTCCCGTTTAGGGATGCCCGCATTAAAGGTTTGTTGCTCTTGTTGGTCCCCCGTGAGAGGGTTTTCAAAAATTCTGATGGGAAATCTGCAAGTGTGTGGCCTGAAAAAAGAAATGGCCCCCCCCTTTAAGGTGATTGCTCTGGTGCTGTGTATGAAAGGGGGGCTTACTAAATATGAGGAGGAGACTTGAGGGGATGGAAAAAAATTTTTTTGTGAAAAGAAAAAGGGGGTGCCAAGGCGATTTTGTGTGCAGTCCCGAAAAATTTTTTAGTGTATTTTTTTTTCAGAGAAGGTTTTTTCTGTGATGAATTATCCTTTGTGACCGGGAGGGAATGAAGAGAAAGATTGGGTGATACCTGTGGCAGCTGGGGTAACGTGCTCCAATGGTTGCTTTTATTTTTCAGTAGCTTTTTTTTCGCAGTTCTCATAAGGGGCCCGCGTGATGGTAGGGAGTGCTTTGATTAGGGAAAAAAAGGGTTTGCTCAGGCAAAAAAATGAAGGGCAGGGGAGAGTATTTGGACCTCAGAGGGTAAAAAGGGGGTCTGGTTTCTGAGGAACTGATAAAAATTTTCCCAGAGCTTATGGAGGAAAATTTTTAGGGCCCGGGGCACAGTGGTGTTATGTCCCCCGGGGAATGTGGCGACCTACAAGTGGGGAAATTTTCAGTCAGAGTCTGCTAAACTTTATGGTGTTAGAATGGGTTTAAAGGAAAATTTTTAATTGTGGAAAAACAAACAGTTTTGGGGTTTGAGTTGGGGGAACCATAAAAGGGGGTAAGCCAGGGGGGCCCATGATTGGGGCCTGGGTTTTTAAAATTGGGCTGCTGTTGACTCATGCGAATTTGATGATGTGCAAGATATAGGAGTCTCCCTGATAGAGGTTGAGTATTCTCCCTTAGAGACAGTTACAGGGGATGTGCAGGAAACATCTCCACACGTTGCTGCAGAGGGTCTGCTGCTAGTCAGAGCTGGTAAACGGAGGTGTGAACAGGTGAATGTGTCCTCTGGTACTAGTGAAATGCCAGGTCATGTTGGCAGTGGGAACCCTGCACTTACTAGCATGCATATTATGGGGGCCACAGTGGATCCTAGTCCAAAGGAAGTTATCACCACTGAGGTGGTCACTAAGAAAGGCCAGATGTCAGCTAGTAACCTAGAGGCGGAGCTTCAGGGTCCCAAGAAATTAGGGAATGTAGCTGACCCTAAGGGGCAGGAGATGGTCAGTGAGGACCAGAGGACTTGTATTGAAGAGAGGTTTTGGGTTCCTCATAGTCCTGCAGACAAAGAGGTAGCGGGTTTGGGCTCAGGTGCGCCCCAAGCGGCCAGAGTGGATAGCAACTCTGAGAAGTCTGCTGTTATTACAGCTTCTGATGAAGATAGTCTGGTTGCTGGGTCCAAACAGGGGTCTTTTGTGAGACCCAAAATAGGGAAGACACTGCTCAGTGGGCGCAATGCTAAGGCCGTTTGTGTGAGGAAGAAGATTAGTAGGTATGATAGCGCTGGTATTGGGGTTGTCATTGGTAACCCTGTGAATGTAGCGGGGGGGCCGTGGTTTGATGACATCAGGGGTTCCCAGAGCTTTAGGGAGTTGGGCCACCTTTAAAAAGTAAACTTTTACCAGTCTGTTGAACTTTAAATGGGTGAATGCAGGATGAGCCCACAGCGGGGTATTTTACCAATTTTAATCCCCTGCCCCTGAGGTTGGGGGAATTCGTTCCCCCAAAAATAGGAATTTGGGCCCCCGGGGAGGGAGCCGGGGTCATGGAAAAGCCCTGGGGGCTTTATCAGAGGGGGAGGGAGGGTGTAAACCAAAGTGACTACAGGTATTTTTGTCTGCCCCTTTGTCACTAAGTGGATCTTTCCGGGTAAAAAGTGCCCCCAAGAGCCTGGGTTTTGGTGGGAGCCAATTGTTTCGGGCACAACACTAGGCTGCTGAAAGGTAAATACCAGGGCTGATATCCCCCGTTATGGGTTTTGGGCTTCCCCGGAACACCCGAAAGATGGGTGGGTGGCTTTTCCCCCGCGCCCCCAGGTCCCCCACTTTCCGGCCAGTTTTGGGCCTGTCCCGTAGGCCTATAAAAGGCCCCCCTACTCCAGGTGATCGGGGGGCGTGGTCTCCCTATTGAAGCGGACCAAGGGTAAAAGGGCCCCTGGGCCCCCAAAGAGGCTTGAGGGAAACCCTGTACAGGATTGAAGTATGTTTTGGTGGGGCTGGATGTTAGATCCGGGCCCACGGTAAGAGGGTCTCTCCAGATTTATGGGTAAAAGGCCAGAGGGGGCGGGGGGTTTATTTTTTGGTTTTTGGGTTTATGTGATTACTGAAACCTGAAACCAGGGTGCTGGGTTGAAAAAAAGGGGCCCAAACCCAGATTCTAAGGGAACCCCGGTTGGAGTGAAAAATTATCCTTTTTTACCAAGGACGCGACCCCCCAAAAGGTAAGCGGGGTTTTCCCCCCAGGACGGTCCAAAAATGGGCCCAAGCGCAAGGGGAGGCTTTAAACCACCTGTTACTGAAAAATACTCCCAACCCTTTACCCTTTGTAAATGAATAATACTCCCATACCCTTTCTTTGAATATAAATATTATACTACCCAGCCCCCCCCACCTGGGGATACAAGGCATTACGCAAGTTTCCCGAAAAACACGTTTAAATGTGGTGCATACATTTTTCGCACCACAGTACATTTGTGAACATCCCTTAGACTCCTCACTTTTCCCCAGCCCCCCCCCCTATCTTTTCCCCCACCCCCTTTAAAAAACCCACATGGGTGATAGGTGGAGGTTGGGGGGCGAAAAGGTGATAGGGGGAAAGCTAGGGGGTGTTTAGGGGGGGGGGTGGAGAGTTTAGGGGTTTGGGGGTTTGAAATTTTTTGGGTTGGAAACAAGACCACATAAAAAGGAAGTGGGGGAGGGCAGGAAAGGGGTTTAAGGTCCCACCCTTACGGGAAACCAACCCCGTGAAGGGGCCCCCAAAAACCCAATCCCCCCTTTAAAATTGTGCTGCAGCTTTTGGCCCTTTCCCCCCCGAGGAACATTTGTGCGGGCGAACACCCCCCCCCCTACACCCTCAAAAGAAAAACCCGCAGGGCATGATTCCTCAGAGGTTGGGGGGGAAGGGAGTTCCTACTGTCTTTAATTTTTGACTTTTTTTTTACTCTCCCTTTTTCAATGAGAATTGGTTTAAAATTTTTTAAATAAAAGGGTAAAAAGGAGATTTTGTCTGGGAGAAAAAATTTTAAAAAAGTTTTTTGTCTTGTGTCTGTGTTTTTTTTTCCCATTTTTTTCTCCATTTGCTAGAAAATGAAGGACCTGCCCCTTTTACTATGGGGGTACAAAGATTTGGGGTAACCCACCCGGGAAGGAGGGGGCCATTTAATGTAAATTGGGTTTTCCCCAAACTAGGGGGATTTTGGGGGTTGGGTATTTTTTGGGGAGGGAAAAGGATCCAAAACATGCATTTTCCCCATCCTGATAGTATCAGACACACCCTGTCATTTTTTCCCAAAGTAAATTATAAAAAGGGGGGAAACCTCACATTTTTTTTTTTTTTCTTTTTTAAAAAAGCCAAAAAATAACGACTTGGGGCCCCCTCCCCCCTTTTTATAACCAGCCCGGGAAAAAAGACAGCGGGCACCCTTGATACGTCAGAACAGGAAGCTCCATGGATATCGGTTTCCCAATCTAAAAATAGCAGGCTGCAGCTGCTCCAAAAGTGAACCCCACATTAGGGGCCCTGTTTTTTGACAGTTCCCCCGGCTTTTCCCCCATACACCGGTGTGGTTTGGGCATTTGGGGGTTTAATTTTCGTGAAAAGGGGTTAGTGTAAAGTTTTGGGGCCTACTAACACCAAGCCCCGAGCGTTTGTAATGGAGAGGTGGCTGTGGGACACATCCCTTTTCCCTAACAATGGGAAAAAACGGGAAAAAAAATCCCCCACCCGACAAAACAAAAAAAAACCCACTTTATTTAAATATACACTCCCCAACTACATCCCTCATTGCCCCATTTTATTAAAGAAAAAATTCCAATCTGAGTAACCCCAAAGGGGAAAAACCATGAAAAAAAAACACTATGTAAATATATCACCCAAACCCAGTGTCCGGGAGGAAGGCGGGTGATGCCCTATCCCCCAGAGCAATCCCAATTTTTCCCATTAGTAAAGGGAAAAGGGTATTTGCTGTGGGATTTATGGCAAACACCCAGGGCCCCCCCTGGAGGGTTTGGGAAGGGTAAAACTAGGGAAAAACCCCCATTTTGCTTTGGGGAACCAATCTCCAAGCTTTAAACCCGATTTCCCCAGCCCAGAAAAGGTGGGTTCCTGCTGTGGGGGATGGGGCCGCACAGACACGACACACACAAAAATGCACAACATTTTGCTTTCACCCCTTTCCCAAAAAACCCATATATAGCAAAATATGTACACGCCCCCCCACAAACACAAAAAACATGTACCCCTTGCACCAAACATCCCCCCCTGTAAAACACATAACACAACCATGTGCACATAAAGTACACAAAACATAATACCTTGATAATGAAAAAAAAGATCCAGGTTGATAAACTAAAAACCCGGGGGTTTTTATTGAAAAAATACTTAAAAAACCCTAGGGCAAAAACTAAAAAAGCGTCTCACCCGAGCCAACCCAAATTTGTTGCCCGTGTTTAAGAATTTTACATGTTGCCCTGGGGTTTTTAAAAATTTTTTCAATAAAAATCATGGTTTTTGTACCAACGGGTGGATAATTTTTTTTCTTAGCAAGTTATTTTGCTGTTGGCCGAAAGCAAAGTCCGGGCGTGAAAGAAAAACACAGGTGTTTGTCCCTTTCACGCTGCACAAATCCAAAACCAATTTGTTTGGGGGTAAGCACTGCTACCCTTTTTTATATTTTTGTTGTCCCTACCCAAACACACTTCACGCACAACCATGTACAAGCATTTGACCCAAACCCATGGGAAAACAATACACAACCAGCACCCCCACCCAGGGACCAACCATGCCCCCCCCATAATGTACAAAGCACCCACACACAAAACCCTGAACACATGCAGGCACCCAAACCCATGTACACCCTAAAATTTCCACAACCCCCTGCCCATGTTAAAACAAAACATTATGCACCCATTGCCCATGTACATACCACGAAACCCCTGCCCATGAACGCACGCAACCCATTTCCCATGTACCCAAGCACGCACCCCCTACCCAAGTACAAAACGCACGGGACCCAAAAACCCATGTACCCACCCATACCCATGTACGCACCCCTGTACCCATGTACCCCCACCCCCTACCTATTGACACACACACCCATACCCATGTACACAACATGCACGCCACAAAAACCAAAAATTCACACCCCCACCAAAAAAACACAACCATGTATACATGGGACGCACCCATAGCCATTACAAAATACATGCACGCACCCCTACCCATGAAAACATACATGCAAAAGCACCCCTAAACCCATGTAAAAAACACGCATGCACCCATTTCCCATGTACACAAAATACCACCCATACCCCCTTTTACACACGCACGCACCCCCTGTAACCCTATATACGCACCCCAAAAAACCCCCCTTAAAACCCCTGTTTCACCAAATATGCAACCCCCCATTTACACCACAAAGCCCATACCCCCTGTACACATGCACTCACCCCCTATACACACACATAGCCATGAAACCCCCGGGCCCCCAAAACCCCTTTCACCCAAAAGCACAAAAATGTACACACCCACAACCATGTACACACATCCCCTTGTTCCTAAACATATACACAAACAGACAATGTACCTAAGCACCATGCCAGTCCCAGCATGGTGTTCACTACCACAAGCCATAGAGGAGGGGGGAGTCACAGCAGGGAACAGTAACAGCAGCTTCCTGCTCCTGCAGAGTGCCCTGCTGAGAGCGCCCCTTCCCCTCTTCTCTGTCCTGACATTGAGCTCCAGCTGAGGCTTTCAAAGCGCTCAGACCGGAGAGCTCTGTACAGGGGGCGGCTCCGCTGCTGCAATCTGGGATCCCTGCCCAGATATGACACTTGGAAAGCAGAAGCAGCAGCAGCTGCTGAACTCCCTACACCCCGCCTCCCCTCAGGCTGGAGAGACACCTGCTGGGAGGAAGGCAGGGACGTAGTAAAAAAAAAAAAAAAACAACACATGTGCACATTCTGTCTAGCACTGGGTGCCGCTCCTGCAGGTTGCCGCCCTAGGCACGTGCCCACGAGTGCCTAGTGGCAAATATGGCCCTGAATACAACTAGGGTATTAAGAACATTGGAGTTGACAAAATGAATGAAAACTCATAAATCCAGCTAGCCTAATTTTTTAGTATGAAACATTTACAGGCATTACCATAAAGGACCTTTAGATCTATCTAAAAATAGGTCCAGTTGGGTGTGATGTTAGCCTGAGGACATACAGTGTGTCAGCCCAACCCATGCAGGCTTCTCATGGTAAAACAAGCGGTGTGGTAGTGGACACCTGGGCAGCAAAAGATGGTGCAGCAATGAAAGCACACATAAATGAATGGGGCTGCACCAGTTTTCTGGTATATTTTGAGCCAAAAAGAATGTATGAATAGGCACACTCCAAAATTTTGGTGCGTTAAGTGCCTTTGTAATGCACCAGAGACACTTTTTAATGCACCAAAGTTTAGGGGCATTCAGGAGTCATGTCGCATCACATTCATAGACTTAGACACATTTATGATTCTTTGATGCCAAGTCTAGGTGCAGAACAGTTAGAACAGCCAGACCAAGTTAGAGGTGATCTGTCTGAGCCTCAGTTGTCGTATTGGTAATACAATGTGCCTGTATGTATAAACTGCAGAAGAACAGGTTCATACATTCTGGCGCATTCTACAATGCCTTAAAATTTTAAAAATGGCCTATACCGCCAAAAATTCAACAGTTGCCCATACCCCTTTAAAAAATGCAAACTCAAGACTGGTTCATTCACAAGAGGCATTTATACTTGGTGGTGTTAAGAAAATTTGTACAAAGTTAAAAAGGGTTGCATTTCATACCAAAAATTAAATTATGAAAGGCCCATACGCCTTTCACGAAAATTCAGTGCCAGTGCTGGATCTCCCTGATATTCTGTTTACCTTGATTTCAATTGCTGTTTAGAACAATCACTTCTGAACTGTGATGTAAGGGAGTGGTATGATATCAATGCAGCCAATTTATGGTTGCAGCGGTGACGTCCTTTTAAAAAGAGAACAAAAGTACAAAGAAGACCAAGGAGACTTTCATCATCTGCAAGCAGGGCCGTTTCAAGGGCAGGGAGAAAAAATTTCTGCCCCCGCCATTAACAGTTGCCCACCTACGAAAACATCCATCACAATTAACGATCCCATGCCATTTGTACGCTTCATTGCCCTTTTCCCTTTTACAAAAACTACTAAAATAATAAAAAATACTTAACAAATAACACGCTGCAAAAAACCAGAACCCCAATGCCAATATTCCCAAAAATTTTCCTAAAACCCAAAACCGCTACACCACAAAAAAATACTGCACACAATGACCACATATCACCACCAATATTTACTGAAAAAACCCCCACCACTTCATGCCCCTATTTTCATCACAACAAGTGACTGAAACAACCTCTACACCATGCCCACTATCCAAAACCCCAACGACAAAAAAAACGAAAACACATGACTTAAATATTAACCCTTTGCTCAGTATTGAGTAAAGCACACTTTTGAACTATACGCCATGAGTTTCTTGGGGGTGTTCAACAATTTTTCACACCTGGATTGGGGGTCCTTCCCCTTCCTTGCAGATCCCCTCCCTCGTCAGGTTGGGTGGGGGAACAATTTCGAGTCCTTTAGAGATGCCAATTGGGTTTAGGGGAGGCTGGGCCTCAAGAAGGGGGACAGAGTTGTTCTGAACCACTGCTTTGTTTTTTTAAATTTTGTGCTTGGGTCATTTCTGTTTTCAGAAGAACATTCGGCCCCTTGAGGTCCAGGCGTCTGGAAGAGGTTTTCATCCAGGATATCTCTTTACTTGAAAAGTTTCAATATGTAGAAGCAAAGCTCTTCTCCCCAATGTGGCTAGATCTTCACCTGATCTTCCTTTAATAATTTGTCCGGTCTGCATTGACTGCATAGTCCCGGGGAATTCACGTCCCCGCCTCAGGACCCAATAAACAAAAAACCCAAAACAAATGATCCAGCAATTGTCCCACTCCCGGTAATTTTTTTTTAAAAAAATCTTCATAAAAGTACGGGGGGGACAACACTAAAACCAATAGCCTACGCGTTTCGGGCAATAACTACATAGCCCTTGTTCACGGCATACTTAACAATAAAAAACACATACCTTTTATAGCTAACCTCACCTAGCAAGTGAGAGGTAGAGGGAGGAGGAGTCATAGGCGTGTACCACTAGCCCGTCATGTGACTTCCTTAACTCCATTAGCTATACTGGTATCACATACAGTTAAAAACATGGACATAAAAGGGACTTTACATAATCTTTTTGTCTTTTTTTCATTTATTCTCCCTTTCTTTTTTCTTTACTAAACCATCTTATAATTATATCGCAAACATCTTTTAAAATTATTTCATATCTATATCTTTTCTATTCGTAATATCACCCTCTACTTTTCTATTTTTTCAATATATATAAATAAATATTGCGATAATTTAACCCCATGCCTAAAATTTAAGAAACCCGAAAACCCACTAATCGGACCTCTTTGTCCCAAACCCCTCCTCTACGGGGCGTTCTAAACTTTTATACCATCACCTGAGGGGTTTTTTTTGAAGAATGGGGCTTTAAAAATTTTAACGGCTCCTGACTGGTTAGTAAGTGCATTTCTGATTCCAGCTAAATGTTGTTTTTCTTATTTTTAGTTTTCCTAATACAAAAACCCCAAATAATTTTTCCAATTTATAAAAATGTGATGACTGTTACAGTTAATAAAGTGTTTTATTTTGTAACTCTTTGTATTGATTGAATTACCTTCAAATGTATCTGTTTTTATGGTGAATTTGCACATGTTACATCTCTTTTCTCTACATGGGAAGAAACCTGAAACATTTAGCCAGGCTTTACTGCTTTTTTTAGATTTCTATTCACTTTTAGAAATCTCATTTCCTATGGTTATGTTTCGCTTTGGCACACATTTAACCCCTTGGTCTAGAATTTCAGCCCAGATGGGATCTTGACATAATATATTTACGTTTTTGTAAAAAATGTTCTTGATTTTGTTGAAATCTACACTATACGGTGTTGAAAATATTGCTTTTGCTTTCATTTTATTACGCTGTTTTTTATCATTTTTGGATCCCATTAATAGCAAATCTTGAGTTTTTTCTTTAGTTTTTATTTCAGCTTGATGTATTTGTTTATTTTTGTACCCTCTTTCTTTTAAGCATCTGTTGATGATTTCAGCTTCTTTTTTATAGTCTTTATCATGCGTACATGCTCTATGTGCTCTAATGTGTTCACCTAGTGGTATCGCATTTATAGTGTGAATGGAATGATTGCTGTCCGCTCATAGTATGGTATTTCCACTTGATGGTTTTCTATATAATTTACTTACAATTCTTGAATTTTTCTTATCTCTTTCCAGTTCTATATCTAAAAAGGGAATGATGATCATTTGTATATCATGCGTAAACCGAAGTTGCATGAATTATTGTTCACGTAGGATATAAACTCTGGTATGGACGCCACACAACCCCCCCAAATAATGAGGAGGTCATCTATGTAGAGCCCATACCAGAGTATATTCCCACTGTAAGGATTACTGATATTAAATATAAATTGATGTTCCCACCATGAGACGAAAAGGTTAGCTATTGAAGGGGAGGAAGTGGCTCCCATAGGGGCTCCTGTCAATTGAATATAGTAAGTACCATCAAAAGAGAAATAATTGTTGCTTATTAAAAAATCAATGCTATCCAAGATAAACAATTGTAATTCACTTGTATATTCACTATATTTCTTTAGATGAAACTCTATTGATGGTCTTACTAAAAAATGTGGTATATTTGAATATAAACTCTCCACATCCAAACCTAGCCACTTACACTCCTTTGTCCATGGAAAATATTTCAAGGTACTTAACACCGCAGTACTATCCTTCAGGAAACCAGGCATGATTTGTACCAATGGTTTTCAAGTAAAGGGCCCAACCACGTACTTTTAAACTTTTATTTTGCTTGGGTTTTCCCAAATGATAGGACATAAATTAGGAGGGAAGGAATTTTTATGTATTTTTGGGACTCCGTAAAAAACGGGTATTCGTGGATTTTCTACCTCCAAATATTTTCTCTCTTTATCAGTAATAATTCCCAAATGTTGTCCTTCATCCATAAGTCTGGCAAATTTTACCTGAATATCCTTTGTGGGATCTTCTTTTAAAATACGATATGTTTTTTCATCCGCTAGAATCCCTTTTAAACCGTTTCTCATACAGATGCATCCAAAAACCCCTGTGCATCCCCCCCCTTGTCTGCTTTTTTTATTATTAGATTTTCATTTTTCCGTAAAGATTCTAGTGCCATAAATTCCCTTTTTGTTAAATTCTGGTACTGTTTTTTAGGGGATAACTGTTTTTTTTCTAATAATATTTGTAAGATCCCTTTCCATTACAACCTGGAAAGTATCCATGGCTTCCACCCTAGATTTTATTGGATAAAAAGATGGATTATTTAATGTATGTTTAACCTCACTTGCACTGATTTATGTAGTTATATCAGTTTCCCCTAAATCCTTCAATATTTTCAATGTTTGTTGTTCTTGAAAATTCAGATTGGTATATTCATTTTCCCTATCATGGATAATATCTTTATGTACAACAATTTCCATATCTTTTACACATTCTACCTGGTGAAAATATTTTTTAACTGTCAAGGATTGAACAAACCGATTGATGTCCAACATAGTATTAAATAAACTAAAATCCCGTGTAGGAGTATAATTAAGTCCTTTTTCCAAAACCTGTAATTGATCTTCAGTAAGAATAGTTGGAGTCAATACCACCACACTACTTCCTAGAGAACCATCTCCTTTTATTTCTTTGTTGAATTTTTCTTGCGTTGCTTTTTTGGAATGTTTTCTTCCTGCCCGTTTTTTGTTTGTGCTTGTCCTTGTTCTCTCTGCTACGTGTTTGCGGTTTTTCTATACTAGAATTTTCTGAGTCTGATGTGCATGTCTCCGTAGTGTCCATATCTGAAAAGCTAACTCTCTTTGTTGATTTTTGCTATTTTCTACAGGTTGAACGTAAAATAGATCTTGGTCTTCTATTTCTGTCTTGTCTCCAAGTATATACTTTGTTGGATTCATAATATTCTGTATCTCTTTTGTATTTATTTCTTTTTGTTTCCATAATTGCTGTTTCCATTTTCAATATGTTTTGTTTAATTCATTCCTGCAGTTTTTCATATTGAGCATTATGTTCATAATTTTGCAATTTGGCCTTTACTTCTGCTATTTGTATGTCCAACTCACTTAGTTTTATTGTTTCATGTTCCACTATCAACTGCATTAAACTTAGAGATCATTCTGTTAAGATTGAATTCCATTTCTCCATGAATTCATCTGAATAAATGAACGTGGGATTCTTTCTCATTCTTAACCCACGGGGAACTATGCGCTTTTCTAAATATGTGTTTAGGGAACTAGGGCTATGTAGTTATTGCCCAAAACGCATAGGCTACGTGGATGTAGCTGTTGTACCCCCTGTACTTTTATGAAGAATCTGTTTAAATAAATTACCGGAGTGAAGCACAATTGCTGGATCACTATTGCTTTGGTTTCGTCTATCTCTTTACTTGACCACATTCATCTTTCCTTCAATTGTAACCAGTCGTCCTGTCCCTGCAGCTGACAATAACCCCCATAGCATGCTGCTGCCACCACCATGTTTCACTGTTGGGATTGTATTGAGCAGGTGATGAGTTTTCTCCACATATACCGCTTAGAATTAACACCAAAAAGTTCAATCTTTGTCTCATCAAACCAGAGAATCTTATTTCTCATAGTCTGGGAGTGCTTCATGTGGCAAACTGTATGCGGGCTTTCATATGTCTTACACTGAAGAGAGGCTTCCGTTGGCACACTCTGCCATAAAGCCCCGACTGGTGGAGGCTGCAGTGATAGTTGACTGTGGAATTTTCTCCCATCTCCCTACTGCATCTCTGGAGCTCAGCCACAGTGATCTTAGGGTTCTTCTTTATTTCTCTCACCAAGGCTCTTCTCCCATGATTGCTTAGTTTGGCTGGACGGCCAGGTCGAGGAAGAGTTGTGGTCGTCCCAAACTTCTTCCATTTTAGGATTATGGAGGAAACTGTGCTCTTAGGAACCTTGAGTGCTGCAGAAACTCTTTTGTAACCTTGGTCAGATCTGTGCCTTGCTGTTGGGACAATAAAGTCACGTTTTCCTGAAGTGCAGCCTATTTTGGATTTTTGTACTACATTTTTTGATCTGGATCCTGATCATTAAGGCGTGCACTCAGTCTTTACTATAATTTTTAATAATTTGCTGCTGCAACACAAAGATTTTGGATATTGCCACTAGTGTTGAGCGATTTTTATCGACAAAGTTGAAATCGGCAAGGTTTATATGGTGATCGAAATTTCCAGATCATGCGATAATTAAGGTTAAAATCTGAACATTCATCTATTAAGATCGCGCCTTTTTTGGCGTTCTGTAATTTTGGCGGCGCAAAATAGATTACAGGAATAGGCAGGGTGAGATGTGTGTGCGACTTCTGACTGGGATGTGTATGGTTGCGATTGGCTGAAAAATCACATGACCTCGTTTTTCATAGAACAGCGTTTCATGTTTCAGCCTCAGCGTCTCTCAGCGTCTCATAGGGATAGGACCTGCGCTCTGCTGTGGCCAAACAGCTCACGCGAAAATTAGTCTATTTCTGCACATGAGAAACCTCTACTATTAGCTGTGATCCTTCCAATTTTGTTAGATTAGAGATTGAAGATTTATGTAGTTAGCTAGTGAATTTTAAAGCAGAATCGTACCGCTGTAAAATTCACGGCGGGGGGGCAGGGGGGGGAGCCCCCGCGGGGACGACACAGAACACCAGCTCTATCTATAAAGAACTCTGAAAAGTTCACCAAGATTAGTGTAGACATTGTAGTGGAATTTCTTTATTATTAAACAGTTTTCAATTGAAATATTTCCTGGATATTGGGCAGCCTGAACTTATATTGGATACAATCATTTCTAGTAACTTGCAGGTCTCATTGTTAGTGCAAAAAACTCCACTTTTATTTCAGTATTTCATTTCAGATATGTGTTCACATTTTAATTTTACCCATTACACCTGTCACTGTTGATATATCCACCTTGCAGTTAAATTACAATCCCAGCAATCTTGCAGTCAGCAAGGGTTGTTTGTTCGCCAAAAATACCGTGTATCATACGAAAACATAAACATTACGTGTTTTTTTTTGACTTTTGCGGCACCTGCATTGTTCATTGAAGCTGCATCCACGTAAATCTTAAAACAGCAAATTCTATATTTCACCACAGGTGAATTAAAAAAGGTGCAAAAAATAACCGTGTATCATACGAAAAAACATAACAGTTTACATGTTTTTGACTTTTGCACACCCAGCATGTTCATTGGACGCAGCATTCCAGTAAAAATTCTTAAAACAGCAATTCTATATTACCACAGGTGAAATGAAAGGTGCAAAAAATACCTTGTATCATACGAAAAAACATAACAGTTACGTGTTTTTTGACTTTGCACACCCAGCATTGTTCATTGATGCAGCATCTACGTAAATCTTAAAACAGCAATTCTATATTCACCACTGGTGAATTGGAAAGTGAAAAAATACCGTTATTATTACGAAAAACATAAACAGTTACGTGTTTTTTGACTTTTGCACACCAGATTCAGTCTTTGACGCAGCATTACGTAAATCTTAAAACAGCAAATTCTATATTCACCACAGGTGAATTGAAAGGTGCAAAAAAATACAGTGTATATTCGAAAAAATTACAGTTACGTGTTTTTTGACTTTTGCACACCGCATTGATTCATTGACGCAGCATCACGTAATCTTAAAAAGCAATTCTATGTTCACCACAGGTGAAGTGAAAGGTGCAAAAGAAATACCGTTTTATTATACCAAACATAACAGTTACGTGTTTTTTTACTTTTGCACACTCAGTTTTGTTCATTGCACGCAGCATCACTGTAAATCTTAATACAGCAATTATATATTCAACACAGGTGAATTGAAAGGTGCAAAAAATACTGTGTATCATACAAAACATAACAATACGTGTTTTTTTGACTTTTGCGCACCCAGCATTGTTCATTGACGCAGCATCCACTAAATCTTAAAACAGCATTCTATATCACCACAGGTGAATTGAAAGGCAAAAAATACCGTGTAGTATACTAAAACATAACAGATACGTGTTTTTGGTCTTTTGCGCACCCAGCTTTGTTCATTGACGCAGCAACCACGTAAATCTTAAAACAGCAATTCTATAGTCAACCACAGGTGAATTGAAAGGTGCAAAAAATACCGTGTATTATACGAAAACATAACAGATACGTGTTTTTTGACTTTTGCGCACCCAGCTTTGTTCATTGACGCAGCATCCACGTAAATCTTAAAACAGCAATTCTATAGTCACCACAAGTGGGAATTGGAAAGGTGCAAAAATCACCGTGTATTATACGAAAACATAACATATACGTGTTTTTTGACTTTTTTGCGCACCCAGCTTTGTTCAATGACGCAGCATCCACGGAAATCTAAAACAGCAATTCTATAGACACCACAGTTGAATTGAAAGTACAAAAAAATACCGTGTATTATACAAAACATAACAGATAACGTTTTTTTGACTTTTGCGCACCACTTTTGTTCATTGACGAAGCATCCACGTAAATCTTAAAACACAATTCTAATAGCTCACCACAGTGAAATATGAAGGTGGCAAAAAATAGCCGTAATTATACGAAAACATAACATACGTGTTTTTTTTTGACATTTGCGCACCACCTTTGTTCATTGACGCAGCAGCATCCAGTAAATCTAAAAACAGCAATTCTATTGTCACCACAGGGTTAATGAAAGGTGCAAAAAATAACCGTGTTTTTATACGAAAACATAACAGATCCGTTTTTTTTGACTTTTTCGCACCCAGCTTTGTTCATTGACGCATCATCCACTTAAATCTTAAAAACAGCAATTCCTATAGTCACCACAGGGAATTGAAGGTGCAAAAAATAACCGTTATTATATCAAAACATAACATTACGTTTTTTTGGACACTTACTTTTGCGCACCCAGCTTTGTTCATTGATGCAGCATCCACACGTAAAATCTTAAAACAGCAATTCTATAGTCACCAATGGAGAATTGAAAGGTACACAAAAAAGACCGTGTATTATACAAAAACATAACAGATACGTGTTTTTCTTTGACTTTTGCGCACCCATCTTTGTTCATTGACCAGCATCCACGTAAATCTTAAAAACATCAATTTCTATAGTCACCACAGGTGAATTGAAAGGTGCCAAAAAATACCGTGTATTATACGAAAAACAAAACAGATACGTGTTTTTTGACTTTTACGCACCAGCTTTGTTCATTGATGCAGCATCCACCGTAAATCTTAAAGCAGCAATTCTATATCACCACAGAGAATGAAAGTGCAAAAAATAACCGTGTATTATACGAAAACATAACAGATACGAGTTTTTTTGACTTTTGCGCACCCAGCTTATGTTCATTGACGCAGCATCCACGTTAATCTTAAACAGCAATTCTATAGTCACCAACAGTGAATTGAAAGGTACAAAGAAAAAATAACCGTGAATTATACGAAAACATAACAATACAGTATTATGACTTTGGCGCACCCAGCTTTTGTTCATTGATGCAGCATCCACGAAAATCTTAAGCAGCAATTTCTATAGTCCCACAGTGATTGAAAGGTGCAAAAAATACCGTGTATTATACGAAAACAAAAAAGATACGAGTTATATGACTTTTGCGCACCGCCATCTTTGTTCATTGACGCAGCCTCCACGTAAATCTTAAAACCAGCAATCTATAGTCACCACAGGTGAATTGAAAGGTCCAAAAAATACCGTTGTAATATAACGAAACATAACAGAAACTTGTTATTTTGCACCTTTTGCCCAGTCCAGATTTGTTTGTGATAGACACCTAGGAGTTAAATTGAATCCACAATTTTGTTTTGATTAGAGGGATTTTGGAGAATAGCAGTGAATTTGCCATCTTTTTAACAAAGACTTCCAAAACTAATCGATACCTTCTCAAATTTATATATTTCTGAACATGGATCGAAATGCATGAGGAAATCGAGCAAAGAGGGGGTAGGACATGAGGTATAGGTACGAGAGAAGGTGCTGGCGCTTGCCAGTGCTGGCGACAACAACCATGCAGCGGTCGTTCAGTTTGCAGGACCGTCAGGCCTGCATCGCTGGCAGGGCCCAGTGAATCTAAGTAACGAACATCTCGCCAATTCTGTCCTTCAGTGGTTAATAGCAACCTGCATCTAGCAGTACTTACCTCCTCGTCCTCCCAGTCACGGCCACAAAAGTTCGTCATCAGCATCATCACATCCGTCCAACATGAAGCAGCCCAAATGTCAACTCCCGTGTACCCACCACTGTGATAATCCATTGTATTGAAGATCTCTTTGAAGACAAATCGTTGGGTCAGAAGGCATGTTTAAAGATCCAAGAGGTGATTTAGTCTGCTCTGACGCCAGTTTACTGATGCCATCAGAGGAGGTGAAGGAATCCGTCAATCGGCAAAAATCCCGGCGGTCCGGCAACGCCTTGCATGCCTCCTTGCTTGTAGCCCGCAAGCTTCTGATCAGAAAGTCAGGACGACCTAAGTCACCTGTGTTGAAGATTGATGATGATGACGACATGCGGATCATCCTGGTCTTTTCCGCAGATTTGCTATGCGAGCGGCTTCATATCAGTGTACGAGGAGGAAGACGATGGGGTATGTCAATACGGGTCCCGCCACAAAAAGGGAGAGGGCGTCGCAGAAGTCACAGATATGAATCCCGCAGCCACGGTCAGCAGCGCAAACCACCCCAGATCCTCGCTTATCGCTGTCAAAAAAGGGTCCAGGACATTCAAGCCTGCCTTCTTTGAGCAAGCCTCTTGATTTCACCCAGCGATGTCATATGCCGCCTTTCCTAAACGCATAAAGTAGAGGCAAGAACCTTAAGTGGTTAACCACACCACCAACATGTCTAGTCCCATGGCAGGCGAATGCATGAGTGAAATGTGGGAACATTGGCCAAAAAAGGCCAGACCGACGCCGGCCTCCAACCACTGTAACACCCTCTGTCTCCGCCACCTCCTCCTCCGCCACCACCAAGCGGTTCCCTCCGCTGCCTATGTCCCTCAGTTTCATGGGGCAAAAAAAATCAGGATCAGCCTCCTCTTCAAGCCTCCATCCGTCGCCCCATACCACCAGCACCACCAGAGACCCATCCTACCCCTTCCTTCTCCTTCCCCAGTTTGACGGACCTCACGCCCGACAGAGGCGGCCAGTCCTAGCCCAGCCATCGTCTTCCAGGTTGGGAGCAAAGAAACACTTTAACACCAAACCAACCCAAAGCCAAAAGCCTGATGTCGGCATTGGCCAGGCTTTTTTGGTCCTTGGAAATGTTGCCTTTTCCGTCTGGTGGAACACAGATGGGTTCTGCCCACGGTCATGGGCCCCTCGCCAGCCCCAATACCAAGATGGCGAGCAGGCATTCTTTGGCCCAGAAAACCCGTCCCTGTCCAGGCCAGCCACGTGTCCCATCTAAAGAATTTCAAGCGCGTTGTCTGCATCTGTGTCTGGAAAAGTCCCGCTCACCACCGACACATGGACTAGTAAGCAGGCCAAGCCGCAATCTCTCTGACAGCTCATGGGTGAGCTGGGTGGATGTCTCTGGGGGTGACGGTGGCTCCAGTCTCAGCGCACGCTCTTCAAAACCGCAGGGATGGTGCAGGGCTCTTTCCCCCAAGTCCCTCTGTGGCATCACGTGGCCCATAGACATCCGATGCTGAGTTAAAAGTAATATTCTGTCTTGGAAGTCCGACAACACACAGGTCAGGAGCTGTGGACGCTCTCCGCACGGCGACATAGAGCGCTGGCTGGGTGACAAGGAACCATGTGCCAGCAAGGTGGGTGCATAACGGTCAAATCTGCTAGGCCGCCCCCTTAAGATCGGTAGGCTGAGAGCACATCCCTTGCTGGAACATGTCATGAACCTAGTCGTCAGAAATTTCTAAAAGCAAAACCCGGGTCTGGACTGCCTGCTTAAGAAGGCTCGATGTCTGAGTTCGCACTTCCGCCGTTCCGCAACCATGCTTCCGTTGCGCCCTGGCTGCGTTGCAGCGTCAGCTTGCCTCCCCGTCAACCGTCTCAATTGTTGACATGGCAACACGCTGGAATTCCACCCGTCCACAGCTCCATCCAGCGATTGCTGTGGGAGCAGCGCAAAGCCATATACGCAGTACGAAGTGACACATGGCCTGACAAGCAACGGTGCGGACCTCGGTGTGAGCCACCGAGAGTGGAGGCAGGTGAAAGAGCTCTCACCAATCCTTGCCTGTTTTTTTTTAATTGTATTTGTTTTTTGAAGAATCCACCAAAATGGTCAGTGGGGCGGACGATGCCCGTTTGGACAGCAATGGAGCATTGTGTGATCTTAGTTCTGGAACGATCGATGGACATCTCTGAAACATCAGGTCCCGCCAGCGACGGAGGTGGAGACGGACACAGAATGCAGACACGAGCCTTTCTCTCCGTCAAATTCACAAGGCCTACAGTATTCTTCTCAATTTTAAAACGGTCCTCATTAGGCAGTGGTTCAGGGTCCAAGCTAGTGCAAGGCGCACCTCACTCTCCAGGTTGCATCATCTGAGGCTAGTCTGGGCTGTGTTGAAGCTGGCCGGAGGAAGCGGAGAAGGAGAGTGTATTCCTAGACACGACGTCCCTCCCTTGGAAAGAGGTTTGGCGTGAATTTGAGGCAGATGAGGAAGATGATGTTTTTGCTATGCCTCCTCGACCCATGAGGCTTGGAAAATCAAGTGCTCCATCTCTCACATGAGTGCTTGGAGATGCGCCATTTCCTCCAAATGATCCTCGCATTAAAGGCCAATCAAAATGAACAACAGTTACTGGTGCACTCCTCCTGAATCCCCCGGTAACAAAACAAAACTCAGCACTTCCTTCCCCCACCCAAATTAGAGAGTAAAACGTGCAGGAAATGGAGACCTTGCTGAATTGATCCAACTGGAACATCTGTTGTGTCTGCTTCACGTTCTTCAAATTTCAACGGTGAACAACGCCACGTCGTGACAGCAGTAGAGTTCCATAGTAGCCGTACGGCAGCAGCGGCAGCAGCAGCAAGTGCAGAATCCTAATGGGAACTCCTGGCAAGCTTATTTAACCACCTCACCAACGCATGCAATGCAGGCCAACAGATACAACAACCCAGAGACCAGCTTAAGATCATGGTGCACGAACTATCTGCGTCTCACACCGAGTTTCTGTAGTGTCTGAACCAATAGGACTTCTGGGTATCCAAAATGGACGAATGGCCCGAGCGGCTCGCCACGCCATAAGGTGTTGTCCTGCCCACAGCCAGCGCATTCAGAGCGGACCTTCACACAGCCGGAGATCATTACAGACAAACGCATCCGGCTTTCACCACAGATAATGTGGATCGTTTGACTTTCATCAAGATGAATCAGGCATGGATCTCTGATGATGTATGTGGCCGGGCCAATTGCGAGGTCACCGCTTAGTTGCTGGTCTACTTCACATTCCACTCCAAACAGAAATGTCCCTCTTGAAAAAACGTATTTTTAAAAATGATCATTTCTACTGCAATTTTTTTATTCTCAATTCCAACATTTAATTTATTGCTGGGATTTCTGTGAGTAGACTAAAAGACACCAATGTTTTCATAGACAAAACCATATTCCATTTAACTCACATCCAACCTTTAGAATTTTTTTACATTGACAATGTTTGGGGTCATTTGCCTCACAATTGTTAACAGTGCGAGAAGTCATATTTATAATTTTTTGGTCCATGTTGCTGTAGATACAGCAATAATCATGGTCTTTGAGAACAGAATTGTGGCTTTCGTAGATGGCATTTCTCTTCACTAATTTTTTAACAGGAGGCTGAGAAGTCATTTATACTTTTTTGGTCATGCTTCTTGAAATATAGCTTACACAGGTCCTATTCTAAAAAATGTTGTATTCTAATAGACTTTGTTCTTCACAATTGTCAAAAGTGGCTCAAGGGTCATGTTTCGAATTTTTTTGGGGGCATTTTGCTGGACATGGGCAGCATACTACAGGTCCTCTTACCTAAAAAATGGTTGTTTCAAACAGACATTTGTTCTTCACAATTGTCCAAAGTGGCTCAAGGGTGATGGTGCTGTCAGAAACAGGAATAGGTAGGACAACTGTTTACTGACACATATTGCAAAATGCCTTGTTTTGCAAGAACTTTAACAGAGCTATCAATCCCTTTATTGAGACAAACCCATTAAATACAATTAAAACAAGAAACAAGACATGGTGGATTTCCATCCGATTTAACAAAGTGTTTTCTAGTAATATAAAGTACTAAAAAACTACCATGTACAAAATAGCTGTTAATAAAATTCCTCTGAATTGTACAACAAGGGAGGTCATGAAACTTGACCAGATGTAGGTGTATTCAGAGGACATGGGAGTATTGGTGCACGCCAGAAACAAAGTACAGAGACCATTTCCTTCCAGACGTTGAGTCAAATGAGAAAAAAATGCCAGATAAAGGCACCTGGTGTAACAAAAGCGATAACCACACCAAGTATTTCCAAGTGACAGCTCAATTGGTCCACACTCATACGAAGGGCAAGCGCTACCCAGGTATTGACTGTGAACTGAGGTAGCTGGAAGTCCGCACACTTCCACTTCCGCACTACCCCTGCTTTCAGCACGACAGTTTCGTTGCCTGTGTTATCAGGCATTTTAACCATACATGATAATAGATTACGGACGCCAAGCCTGGGCTCTCAAAACCGCACCCACTGTAACTCCGGCCCAGGGTTCATGGCTGTGGCACAGACAGGTATATCAATGTCCAGTTCAAACTAAAATGGTGGTTGAAAGACTCCTTTTTCCGGCAACTTTTTAAATCTGGGGGGTCAACAGGTTTAATGGTCATACTGTGGCCCAGGCCAGGACAGTATATGTCCAGTTCAACCGAAAATGGTTGTT
Organism: Phyllomedusa bahiana; assembly: GCA_025379985.1. Taxonomy (NCBI): domain Eukaryota; kingdom Metazoa; phylum Chordata; class Amphibia; order Anura; family Hylidae; genus Phyllomedusa; species Phyllomedusa bahiana. The sequence continues at coordinate 43,625 of JAODAL010008991.1, forward strand.
GAAAGACTACTTTTTTTCTGGCACATATTAAACTGGGGTCAGACAGGTGTAATGGTCAATCTGCGTACAGGACAGATATAATTATGTCCATTCCACTAAAATGGTGGTTGAAAGACTCCTTTATTGCGGAACTTTTTAAATCTGGGGGGTCATGCAGGTTGGGGGGCCATGCTGCTTCCGGGCAAAAATTTTCAATGCCCCATTAAAGAAAAAAGAGGGTTTCAAATCATACTCCCTTTCGGGGCATTTTTAATTTGTGGGGGTCGGGTTTTAAAGGGTTCAGGCTTGGGGAAAAGAAAAGGGAATTAATGTCGGACTTTTTTTTTTTTGGGCTTTTATAACCTAAGTGTGTTCCCTAAGTGTGCCCCAACCATTTGACTGTTGTGGATTTTTAATTTCAGCTTCTCCAGCCTTGTTTGGGTTAATAAAAAGGTTTTTGTTGCTCCCCATAGACTTTAATGGTAATCGTCATAATCGATCTCACTATCAAAAAAAACCTTACGATAGCGGCCGACTATCGACTATCGCCGATCTCGATACCAACCAATCGCTCAACACTCCCAAAACTATTACTACTTAAGGATCAAAAAAACACCCAAACATGACTGAATGCCCCACCACATTTGACTAGGGAGCTGTAAACAGGCTTGAAAAATATATTACCGCCATACAGTGACATTAGGGGTGGGAACCAGTGTACACGGCTCTGCAGACTGTAAATTCCCTTTTTAACTGCCCAATTTATGGTAGACACCATTACACGGGCTCTGAAGACAAATAAAAAGCCCATAGTGAATATATGGTAGTTTCTATTTGTATTAGCCAGCAGAAAAAAAGTGATTCACGGGAAACTTTTGGTTTACTTACGGGGGACACCTCTGAAGGGGTTTTTTCTCTTTTTTCTTCTTTTTTTCCATCGCCCCAGACACAGAAAACGCTCCCGGCCACGACTCTTCACTGAAACATTTACAAAAAAAACATTTTAGACTCCCGACTGTATCACACTTCTCTAAAAAAACCCATCTCTTACAAACATCCCCTATGTGCCCCAAAAGGGAATAATTACCCCCTTGTGTCCCCAAAAGGCATGGGGCCCCCTTGTCACAAAATTTTTTAAAATTTGTTTTTGTAAACCAATAAAGGAAGTTGAAATTCCTGAGACAATATTAGGGACACCCCCAAACTAAGTAGGGGTCCCCATTAGGGTAAATTATGATCGCCCAAAAATAGGTATTCGGTCCCCTTTTAATAGAAATAGTTTTTAGGCTGAATACAAATAAATGAAATAAGATCCCTTTTATCTTATTTAAAAGGGCCCGTAGGGAGTTTTAGGCCCCCCCTAGGAAAATTTGCCCACTTAGCCAGGGGTTTTTACCCCCGAGCCCCGTAATATGCCCCCCGTAGCCAGGTTTAATGCCCCCCTTAGCCGAAATATCCCCCTTTACCAGGAATATGGCCCCCTAGCCGGTAATAGCCCCCCTCCCCAAAAATATGCCCCCTTACCGGGAAAGAATTTTTATTTTGTGAAAAGAGCAAACCTGTTGGAAAGGGAAAAAAAGGCATTGTCCTCCGTACCATTTGGTGGCTTCTTAAAAAAATCACAAGGAGGTGGGGAGAGGTCTTTTACCTGCCCCACTCTCGATGGCTCAACACCACGAGGGCCCCCACCGCTGTTGTAGGCCATGCACCACTTCTACTGGTAATGGGATTGCCTGCTGCCCCCAAAACGCTGGAGCTGTGGGGGGTGGAAAATTCCAGCGTGTTGCCACATCAACAATGAGACGGTTGACGGGGAGGCCAAGTTGACGGTGTAACACAGCCAGCCGGGACAAAGCAGGGTACAAACGCCAAAGTGTGAGCTCAGACCTTGAGCCTTCCTGAGCAGGCAGTCCAGACCCTGGTAGCGCTTTAAAAATTTCTGGACGATGAGGTTCATGACATGTGCCAGACAAGGGATGTGCTCCAGCCTATCGATCTTAAGGGCGGTAATGAGATTTCGCCCGTTGTCACACACCACCTTGCCTTGACACCAGGTTCTTGTCACCCAGCCACTGCTCGGTCTCTTTGCGCAGAGCCATCCACAGCTCTGGACCTGTGTGTTGATGGTCTCCAAGACACATTAATTTCAACACAGCCTGGTTTCTCTTGGCAAATGATGCTACCCATGGAGCTTGGGTTTCGGAAACCTACACCATCCCTGCGGTTTTGAAGAGAGTGCTCCGAGCCTGAGAGCCACCGTCATCACCAGAGACGACATCTACCCAACTCACCCACCTTGACCGCGCTTACTAGTCCATGTATTGGTGGTCAGATGGACTTTGCTGGACACAGATGCAGCCAACGCGCTGGAGATTTTAGCTGACATGTGGCTCGCCAGGGCAGGGACGGCTTTTTGGAACAGAAATGCCTGCTCGGCATCTGGTATTGGGGGCAGGCAAGAGCCATGACGTAATGGAACCTATCTGTGTCCACCAGGCGGAAAGGCAACATTTCCAAGGCCAAAAGACTGGCAATGCGACATTCAGGCTTTTGGCTTTGGGATGGTTGGGGTTAAAGCATTTCTTCTGCTTCCACACCTGGTACATGGAAGGCTGGCTGCTAGACTGGCCGCTGTACGGCGTACAGGTCAAACTGGTGGAAAGCGAAGGGGTAGGCTGTGTCTCTGGTGGTGGTGGTTTTGGTACTCAGGCAACGGTGTGTGGCACTGGGGCTGATCCTTGCTCATGCCGCCGAGGGACATGGGCAGCAGAGGAATGCTTGATATTGGAAGTGGCGGAGAAGGAGGAGACAGAGGGTGTGACAGTGGTTGGAAGCCAGGACCTGTGTGGCCTTTTTTCTCCAAGTGACTCCTCTTGCTTTAGACGCTTGCTGTAGATCCATGTGCCTATTCATGATCATGGTGGTTAAACATTTTAGATTCTTGCGTCTACTGGTGCGTTGACTGCAAATCCGGCATATGACGTCACTGGGCGAATGTGAGGCTTGATCGATAAAGGCCCAGGCTTTACAGGTCCTGGACCTTTTCGACGGAAATAAGCAAGTAGCGGTGTTTCCGCTGCCATCACTGACCATGCCTGGCGAATTAATGTCAGCGGACTTGTGCGACCGCCCTCTCCCTTTCTGAGGCTGCACCCGTACCGACACTAACCCATCATCTTCCTCCATGTCCACTGATGAGGCGCTCGCAAACAAATTCTGCTAAAAAGACCACGTTGGATCCGTAATGTCATTATCAACATCATCATCACCGATGACTTCCTTGTCCTGACAGTCTACATCCTGAAGCTGAGGGCTAGAAGCCACAGGCACTGCAAGGCGTTGCCGACCACTGGGGATTTCTGCCGACTGACCAGCTTCCTTCTGCTCTGAGGACATCAGCGATTGGGCGTCAGAGCAGACAAAATCATCCTCTTTGGCTTCTTGATCTTTTGAAATGCCTTCTGACCTCAACCGCATTGTGTCATCAAAGAGCTCTTCAGAACATGGATCATCCACAGTGGTCTGTACATGGGTTGACATTTGGGATTCCACATTCATGGCCGTGACTGGGAGAAGGAGGAGGTAAAACCGCTGGATGCAGGTTGCGTTAATCACTGAAGAACAAATTGGCGACGTTCTTCAGTACTGAGATTCACAGGTAACCGACCCAGCGATGACAGGCCTGACGGTCCTGCAACTGACGATGTGCTGGCTTGCATGTTGTCCACAGCAATGGAAGGCGCGCCTTCTCTCGTACCTCTAGCTCCATGTCCTACCCCCCCCCCCTGTTTGCTCGCTCTATGTTCAGAAAGATAAATATTTAAAAGGTCTAGAAGATTTTTTCACAGTCTCTTATTGAAAAACTACTGCAAAGACAGCAAATCACAGGTGTTCTTAAATCCCTCTAATTTCCAACTGCCAACTAGGATTAGAAACAGAATTGTTTCTATTGAATATCTGTGAAATGCGGTCTTGTGAAAGAACCGTAAACACCAAATCAACAGTGTGCTTCCTTCAGTCCCTGAGATTTACAACCACAAAGTAGGACTAGCGATTTACTTTTTCCTACAGATTTTCTAAGAACTGCGGTCTTTTCAGACAACTGACAATCACGGGTAGAAATAGAATTTTTTTCTACACAATATGGAATAAATGTGGTATTTTCTCATAACTGACAAACAGGAGTACAAATAGAATACACTCTATAGAACAGTGACTTATTATGAGAGCTGAATGTAGCTGTCTATGATGCAGAAGTTCAGTCCACAACAAAGGTCAACCCCTCCTCCTATGACACTGGTGCAGGAAAACGCAAAATTAGAATAGGTGCATTTCACCGTCTTGAAGGACAAATATAAGAAATTTAAATGCAGATGTGCACCCTACAAGAAAGTGGCACCCTGAACTCAGACTGTGACAGCTGGCAACGCAGAAATAATATTGGGTGCTTTTTCAAAGTGGCTTGAGAGGACAAATATGAGTGATATAAATGCAGACGTGCACTCCACAAGACAGCGACACACTGAGCTCAGACTGTTGCAGCTGGCAACGCAAAAATAATATTGGGTGCTTTTTCAAAGTGGCTTGAGAGGACAAATATGAGTTATGAATGCAGACATGCACCCTACAAGATAGTGACACCCTGAACTCAGACTGTGGTGGATGTTTGCTAAACATAAATCAAAATTGGTGCTATTTCACAGTGACTTCAGAGGAGAAACATGTCTGATGCAGGATCTGCCCCCTCCCCACCCCTGAAGCAGCCCCCCCCCCCCCACCCTGCAGCTGTGCTGTTCAGAGCACTGAAGCTGTTTCCAAATCTCTAACTGATACTAACTAGAATTCTGTAATCTTGCTGTACCCTAATCTAACTACACTATCAAAGATCCTTTTCAGTTGTAAAATCGCTGGGAAATAATCTCTACTAGCTTTCAGAAAAGCTCAGTAGAGAGACAGAAATGTATCCAGACCCTTCTTCAGAAACCTAGTCACTATAACTTGTTATATTACACATCCAAAAAAGCATCCAACCCCTTCTTGAACTCTTTTTATGAATTCACCAACAATTTCCTCTGGCGAGATTCCACATCTCACCACTCTAACGTAAAGAATTTTTTCTATTTATGTAAAACTTTCTTTCCTCAAGCCCTAGAGGATGCCCCCTTTTTTCTAGATACAGTCCGGGGTAAATCTTTAGCGAGAATCAAAAAGGCCCTTAAAGGGGTTTTTATCTTTACAAAGATCTTTCTCAGATTATGGGACACTAAAAATAAGCCTTTTGAAATTTGGGGTTGCTTTACCTGTCATTTTGGTTTGCAATATCATTTCGCTGTAAATCTGTCTTCTATTTCTGCTTCTGGTCAAAAACGCCCCCTGGTCGATTCCTGTCCCTATACACGCCCGCCTGCCCTGTGATTGGCTGGCTGACATTTCATTCACCTGTTGAGGAATGCCCTCTAGACAGGAAACGTCATGGCCACGCCCCCTGCGGCTGTTATTGCTGTGCCCTGCACACTCTGTGTTTACTCCCCTCTGAGCTGTTAACATCGATAGTGAAACCAGAGTCTGCTGGCACTATGTACATCTCAGCTCTAGGGGGAAGGATCTGGGCAATTACGGCCAGTTTAAAGGCCTTTTGCCGAAGAGTTGATTCACCTCCTCACAGGTTCAGTCAATAAGCTGCTACTATGAAAGAGGGCGTTCTTTCCTCAGATCGAATGGCAAGCCCCGCCTCCTATGACGTCATCAATCTTAGTGTATAACATAAGGCATTGTCCCAAACAAACTTTTGTCTGTATAGCTTGTTTGTGTATGGCAGTGCATAGTGAGCAGCTTGGCAATATATTTAAACATATTTAGTATGTCACCCCCAACCGTCTTTCCTCTAAACTAAATAACCCACCTGCTAATGTTTCTGGTAAATGCAGTCCACCCAGTCCATTTATTATTTTTTGTTGCCCGCTTGTGACCTTGTTCAAGCCTACAATGTCTTTTCATGTGCACTGTGCCAAAACTGTACACAATATTCGCATGTTGGTCTAACCAGTGACTTTTATAGTGGGGATAAATGAATCTTCCCTATCATGTGCATCTATGCCCCTTTTAAATACAACCCATGATCCTATTAGCCTGGCGCTGCTGCCTGACACTGGTCTGCTACGAGTTTAAGTTACTGGTCCACCAGGATTCCCAGTCCTTCTCCATGAGACTTTTACCCTGTGTTTTCCATTTTACTATAAACATTTAATGGATATTTCCCCACCCCAAGTGCAATAACCTTGCAATAATTATCTGCAAAGATCGATATCTACTGTGCAATCCTGTGTAGATCATTTATAAAATATAAGGGGTGTTTATCGTTCATTAAATGGTCTTCAAATAAGGGGACAGTCAACAACAAAGCAACTTTGCAATTGATGTCATTATCAAAGCTGCCTTGTTGCTCACAGTGTCCCTTATCTGTGTTTTTTATCATACACGATATCCAGTGAGGTCTAATCCCTCCTGATCCCATCTCCATTTTTTTTTGTTTTTGGGGGGTTTTGTTTTTTTTTTTTTTTTTTTTTTTTTTTTTTTTTTTTTTTTTTTTTTTTTTTTTTTTGTTGGGTTTTTTTTTTTGTTATTTTTTTTTTTTTTTTTTTTTTTTTTTTTTTTTTTTTTTTTTTTTTTTTTTTTTTTTTTTTGCAATTCACTATCTGAGAGCTCATTACATTCTGTACAGCCCCTGGTCGATTCATGGAGCTGTGTCTCTGATCAGAGTTAGGCCTGTAGCATTTTCTGTTTCCACACCTAGCAGAAACAGATTGCAGCAGATTATGATACAATGAGAAAACAAGACAGTTTATGGTCCCTGTGCCTACTCTCCTGCATAGAATGGTATCTGTGCGTTCTTAGAAAGCTGTAAATACATCTCCCAGCTGTGAGAGATCAGTGCTCTAGATTAATTGAGATGCAGCCTGTTTATTATGAGCAGCTCTTCTAAAAAAGACAGATAGGGAGAGTACGCAGTGATATGTGGACTCAGAGGGAGGGAGGGGGGGAGTCTCTGGCCACATTGAAGGGGATGGATGTCATCCAGCTGGGAGGGGAAGAAACGCCCCTGCATTCACAGAGATGGGAAGCTAAGAGAAGTGTGAATCAGCCAAAGTAAGGAAGCGATACATCCCCTTTAAAGAGGATAGTGCCCAATACTGAGCCCTGTGGTACCCCACTAGTAACAGGGATCCAGTCTGAGTATGCACCGCTAATTACCACCCTTTGTTTTCTATCAGTGAGCCAGTTGCTTACCCACTTGCACCATTTTCCCCCAGTCCCAAGCATTCTCATTTTAACTTACAACTCTTTTATGGGAACAGTAATCAAATGCTTTTTAGAAAAAATCCAAATATATATGACATCCATGCTTCACCCCGATCCAGTCTGGAACTTAACTTCCTCATAGAACTGATGAATATTTTGACAGGACCGATCCTTCATAAACCCATCTGGAACGGCGTTATACATTTATTTTCAATGATGATAGTCCAAGATAGCATCTCTTAGAAAACCCTTCAAAACATTTTTACCCTCAACAGAGGTTAAGCTTACCAGCCTATCGTTCCCTGAAACACTTTTTGACCCTTTTTAAATATTGGCACCACATTATGACTATGCGCCAATCCTAATGGACATACCCCCAGTTTTTATACAGTCCATAAATAATTAATAAATTTATTAAAATTATAATAGGAGTCTGCTATAGGCCCCCCAAATATAACAAACCCATAGAAGATATGCTCCTCAGGCAAATAGATTAAGCATCTAATCAGAATGAGGTTGTTATATGCGACCTAACTACCCAGACATAAATGGAATCTGAAACCTGTAACTCTCACAAAGGAAACATTTTATTTTGTCTATAACTAAATATTATGTTGAGCGATTTTTTATCGACAAATTGAAATCGTCAAGGTTTCTTATGATGGTGATTGAAAATATCCAGATCATGCAATAATTAAGGTTAAAATCTGTGCATCATCTATTAAGATCGCGCTTTTTTCGCACCCCCTGTATTTCTGCGGCCAGCAATGAGATAAGAATATAGCAGGTTAATGTTGGTGATGCGACGTTCAGACTGTGGATGTGTATGGTTGCGATTGCTGAAAAATCACATTAACCTCGTTTTACATAGAACAGCCGTTTCCTTTTCAGCCTCAGTGTCTCTCAGCGTCTCATAGGGATAGGACCTCTCCTCTGCCTGTGGCCAAACAGCTCAGCGAAATTATCTATACTGCACAGAGAAACCTCTACTATTACTGTGAATCCTTCCAATTTAGTAAGATTAGAGTTTGAACATTTTAGTAGTTTAGCTAGAAATTTTAAAGCAGCATCTACCGCATGTAAATTCACAGGCGGTGGGAGCGGGGGGGCCCCCCGGGCGAACATCAACAAGCCAACTAAAAGAACACTTGATAAATGTTCAACCGAGAGACATAGTGTAGGACATGGTAGTGGAAATATCTTTATTATTAACAGTTGCTATTGAAATATTCCTGATAGTTGGGCAGCCTGAACTTGAATATTGGAATAAACAACATTTCGAGGAACTGCAGGTTCTCTTTGTTATCTTGCAAACTCCACTTTTATTATCCGTAACATTTCAGGATAGGTGTTCAATTTTACCTATTACACCTGTGACTGTTGATATATCCACCTTGCACTTAATACAGATCCAGCAACTCTGTAGTCAGCACAGGTTGTTTGTTGCCAAAAAACCCGTGAATCGTACGAAAACTATCACATGAACGTGTTTTGACTTTTGCGCACCCACACTGTTCCATGACCAGCATCTACGTAAAACTTAAACAGCAATACGATAGCACCACAGGTGGAATTGAAAGGTGCAAACAATACCGTTTATTATATCAAAAACATAACAGTTACGTGTTTTTAGACTTTTGGCCGCACCCAGCACTGTCATTGACGCAGCATTCTACTGTAAATCTTAAACCAGCAATTTCTATAGTCCACCACAGTGAATTGTAGGTGCAAACAATACCGATTATATAACAAAACAAAACAGATACGTGTTTTTTGAATTTTGCGCACCCGCACTGATTCATTGACGCAGCATCTACGTAAATCTAAAAACAGAAATTCTATATTCACCACAGTGAATTGAAAGTGCAAAAAATAACCGTTTATTATATCAAAACATAACATTTACAGAGTTTTTATGACTTTGTGCGCACCCCAGCACTGTTCCTTGACGCAGCATCTACTTAAAATCTTAAAACAGCAATTCTATATCACCACAGGTGAATAGAAAGGTTCAAAAAATACCGGTTTATTATATCAAAACATAACAGTTACGTGTTTTTTGACTTTTGCGCACCCACACTGTTCATTGAACGCAGCATCCTACGTAAACTATTAAAACAGCAATTCTATATTCACCACAGGTAATTTGAAGGTGCAAAAAATACGTTTATTATAACAAAACAAACAGTTTACGTGTTTTTTTGACTTTTGGCACCCAGCACTGTATTCATTGACGCAGCATCTACGTAGAATCTTAAAAACAGCAATTCTATATTCACCACAGGTGAATTGGAAAGTGCAAAAAATACCGTTTATTATATCAAAACATAACAGTTACGTGTTTTTTGACTTTTGCGCACCCACAGTGTTCATTGGCGCAGCATCTACGTAAATCTTAAAACAGCAATTCTATATTCAACCACAGGTGAATTTGAAAGTGCAAAAATACCGTTTATTTATCAAAACATAGCATTACGTGTTTTTTGACTTTTGGCGCACCCAGCACTGTTCATTGACGCAGCATCTCCGTAAACCTATCTAAAAACAGCAATTCCTATAATTCCACCACAGGTAAATTGAAAGGTGCAAAAAAATACCGTTTATTATATCAAAACAATAAACAGTTACGTGTTTTTTGACTTTTGCGCACACCAGAACTGTTCCATTGACGCAGCATCTACGTAAATCATAAAACAGCATTCTATATTCACCACAGGTGAATTTGAAAGGTGCAAAAAATTACCGTTTATTATATCAAAAACATAACAGTTTTACGTGTTTTTGAACTTTTACGGCACCCAGCACTTTTCATTGACGCAGCATCTACGTAAATCTATAAAACAGCAATTCTATATTCACCACAGGTGAATTGAAAGGTGCAAAAAATACACCGTTTATAAAGTCAAAAACATAACAGTTACGTGATTTTTTGACTTTTGCGCACGCCAGTCACTGTTCATTGACGCAAGCATTCTACTTAAATCTTAAAACAGCAAATCTATTCACCACAGTGAATTGAAAGGTGCTAAAAATACCGTTTATTATATCAAAACATAACAGTTGACGTGTTTTTTGACTTTTGCGCCACCCCCAGCACTGTTCATTGACTCAGCATCTACGAAAATCTTTAAACAGCAATTCTATATGTCACCACAGGTGAATTGAAAGTGCAAAAACATACCGTTTTATTATATCAAAACATAACATTACGTGTTTTTTGACTTTTTGCGCACACCAGCACTGTCATTGACGCAGCATCTACCGTATATCTTAAAACAGCAATTCTATTATTCACCACAAGATGAATTGAAAGGTCAAAAAATACCGTTTATTATATCAAAACATAACAGTTAAGTGTTTTTCTTACTTTGCGCACCCAGCACTGTTCATTGACCGCAGCATCTAACGTAAATCTAAAAACAGCAATTCTATATTCACCACAGGGTGAATTGAAAGTTGCAAAAAATACACATTATTATATCAAAACATAAAATGTTACGGTGTTTTTTATACTTTTGCAAACCCAGTCACTGTTCATTGACCGCAGCATCTACGTAAATCTTAAAACAGCAATCTATATTCACCACAGGTCAATTGAAGGGCAAAAAATACCGATTTATTAATCAAAACATAACAAACATGTTTTTTGGACTTTTGCCATCCAAGATTTGTTTGATAGACACCTTTGCAGTTAAATTTGAATCCAATCAATTTTTTGTTTATGATAAGAGGATTGAGAATAGGCTGTTTTTAGCCGTCTTTTAATAAGAACTTTCCAAAACTATTCCATATACCTTTCTCAAATTTTTATAATTCTGAACATGGATCTGAAATGCAGGTGGTAAAGCGAGCAAAGACTGGGGTAGCACATGGAGGTATAGGTACTGAGAAAGTGCTCCTTCCAGTGGCTGGCGAAACCACTCATGCCAGCTATCGTCAGTTGCAGGACCGTCAGGCCTGTCATCGCAGGTCCCAGGGCCCTGTGAATCTTAAGTAACGAACATCGTCGCCAATCTGTCTTCATTGGTTAATGCACCCAGCATCTAGCAGTCTACCTCCTCTTCCTCAGGCACGGCCACAAATTCGTCATCAGCATCATCAGCATCCGTCCAACATGAAAGCAGCCCAAATGTCACATCGTGTACCCACGCACTGTGGATAATCCATTGTCTGAAGACCCTCTTTGATGACAAAATGCGTGGGTCAGCAGCATGTTAAAAGATCAAGAGGATGATTTAGTCTGCTCTGACCCCAGTTACAGATGCCTCAGAGGAGGTGAAGGAAGCGGTCAAATCGGCAAAAATCCCGGCGTCGGCAAACGACTTGCAGTGCCCTTGCTTGTAGCCCAGCAAGCTCCTGGAATCAGAAAGTCAGGACGAACCAAGTCACCTGTGGGTTGATGATGATGAATGATGAGATGACATTGCGGATCCATCTGGTCTTTCCGCAGAATTTGCTTGCGAGCTGCTTCATCAGTGGACGAGGGGAAGACGAAGGGGTAGTGTCAATACGGGTCTCGCCACAAAAAGGGAGAGGGCGGTCGCAGATTAGTCCGCTGATATGATTCCCCAGCCACGTTCCAGCGCCAACCCCCCGCTCCTCGCTTATCGCCGTCAAATAGGACCATGAACCTCTCAACCTGGCCTTCTTTGAGCAGCCTCTGTTCACCCAGCTATGCATATGCCGCCTTTGCCGTAAACGCATAAGTAGAGGCAAGAACCTTAAGTGGTTTACCACCACCACATGTTCTAGTCACATGCAGCGAATGCAATGAGTGAAATGGGGGAAACTTTGCCAAAAAAGCCAACCGACGCCGGGCCTCCAACACTGCACACCTTTGTCTCCGCCTCCTCCTCCTCCGCCACCACCAAGCGTTCCTAGCTGCCCATGTCTCTCAAGTCATGATCAGGGATCATCCCTCCGCTTCAGCCTCCACCGTCACCCGAGTACCAACCAGCACCACCAGAGACCCATCCTACCCCTTCTCCTTCCGCCAGTTTGACGACCTGCACGCCGTACAGCGGCCATTCTAGCAGCCATCCCTTCTGTCTTCTCAGGATATGGGAGCAGAAGAAAACACTTTAACCCAAACCATACAATAGCCAAATGCCTGAATGTCGGCATTGCCATGGGGTGGTGGGGGGGGGGGGCCTTATTTGGCCTTGGAAATGTTTCCTTTCCGTCTGTGGGACACGGATGGGTTCCGCCACGTCCAATGTGCCCTCCGCCAGCCCCCAATACCAGATGCCGAGCAGTCATTTCTTTGCCAGAAAAGCGCGTCCCTGCCCTTGCCAGCCACGTGTCATCTAAAAATTTCAAGCGCCGTTGTCTGCATCTGGTCCGGGAAAAGTCCCATCTCACCACCGACACATGGACTAGTAAGCACGGCCAAGGCCGCTAAATCTCGTGACAGCTCACTGGGATGAGCAGGGTGGAAGTCTCTGGGTGGTGACTGTGGCACTCCAGCTCGGCGCACTCACTTCAAAACCGCAGGGATTGTGGGCCAGGGCTCTTTCCCCCAAGGTCTCTGTGGCATCAGTGCCCAGAGAAACCAGGCCTTGTTGAAATTAAATCAGCTTGGAGACCTTCCACACAGCAGTCATCGAGCTGTGGACGGCTTCCTCCGGCAATCGAGGACCGATGCCGCTGCTGTGTGACAAGAACCTTGTGCCAGGCAAGGTGGTTGTGCGATAACTGGGCGAAATCTGCAGGCCGCCCTTAAGATCCGTAGGCTGAAGCACATTCCATGCCTGGCACATGTCATGAACCTTGTCCGTCCAGAAATCTCTAAAGAGCTACCGCGGGTCTGGACTGCCTGCTAGAGAAGGCTCGAGGTATGAGTTCGCACCTACCTCCCGTTCGCACCCTGCTTCGTCGCACAGACATCCGCCTGGCTGCGTTGCAGCGTCAGCTCGGCCCTCCCCGTCAACCCGTCTATGTTTGACTGCAACAACGCTGGAATTCCACCCTCCACATGCTCCAGCGATTGTGGCAGGCAGCGCAATGCATTACGCAGTACGAGTGGACACATTGCCGACAACAGCGTTTACGGACCTCGAGTGTGTTGAACCACCGAAGTGAGTGCAGGTGAAAGAGCTCTGCACCATCCTTGCCAGTTTGAAGAAGCACCAAAATGGTCAGAGCGGACAATTGCCCTGTCAGCATGATCATTGTCGTGATCTTAGTTCTTGAACGATCGTTGGACACCTCGAAACAAACAGGTCCCGCCAGCGACGGAGGAGGAGATCGACACAGATGCGGTACTACTGAGCCTTTCTCTCCGTCAAATCCACAAGGCCGACAGTTTCACAATTTCATCGGTCTTCATTAGGCAGTGGTTCGGGGTCGCATAAGCTAGTGCAATGGTGGCGCATCAGCTCTCAGGGTGCATCATCTCAGGCAAGTCAGGCTGTGTTTTAAAGCTGTGCCGGAGGCAGCGAGGAGGAGTTATTCCTAGACACCGATGTTACCAGACGTCCCTGCCTTGGAAAGAGGTTGGCGCGAATTTGGAGGCGAGAGGAAGATGAGGAAGATCATTAGCTAGTGCCCCTCGACCCAAGGCGTTCTGAAATCAAGCTCCATCTCTCACATGATGCTTGGATGCTCATTTCCCAACATTATCCTCGCATTAAGGCCATCAAAATGAACAACAGTTACTGGTTGCCACCCTCCTGGACCCCGGAACAAAACAAAAATCAGCACTTCCGTTCCACCACCCAAATAGAGAGTAAAATGCAGGAAATGGAGACCTTGCTGATTGATCAACTGGCGACATCTTTGCGTCTGCTTCACGTTCCCCAAAATGTCACGGTGGAACCACATCAGCGACGTGACAGCAGTAGAGGTGCCAAGTAGGCGTAGCAGCAGCAGGCCAAGGTGGCAGAAGCCTCATTGGTGGACCTCTGCAATCTTTGTTTACCACCTCACCACGCATGCAATGCAGGGCACACATCCAACACACAGAGATCAGCATTAAGATCATGGTGCACACTATCTGCTTCTCAACACCGATGTTTTTGCATGTGTTCCGGACCCAATACAACTTCTGGGTACCAAAATGGACGATTGGCCCCGAGCTGGCTCGTCAACGCCAAAGAGGTGTTTTCCTGCCCAGCAGCCAGCGACATATCTGAGCGGACCTTCAGCACGGCTGGAGGAGTCATTACAGACATACGCATCCGCTTTCCACATATAATGTGGATCGTTTGACTTTCATCAAGATGAATCAGGCATGGATCTCTGATGATGTTGTGCCCCAATTGCCGAGGTCACCGATTAGTTGCTAGAGTCTACATTCACATCCTTTTCAACAGAAATGTGGTCCTCTTGAAAACTTTTTTTAAAATGAACAATTCTTACTGCAATTTTTATTCTCTTTTCCCAATAGTTTCATTTTTGCTGGTTTGCTGTGATGATACTGTAAAAGACAGCAAGGTTTCATGACACCATCCCCTCCCCCACAGTAATTCCATTTACTCACTTTATCTTAAGAAGTTTTCGCATTGTCAATGGTTCCCTAGGTTGCCCCTCAACCTAAACCTTTGTTACTCTTTCAGGTCTATTAGTCAGTATTAAGTCTAGAAGGGCCTTTCCTCTAGTCGTCCTTGCACAATTTGGAAGGTAATTATCTTTATTATAGACAAAAAAATGTTTCCTTTGTGAGAGTTACATGTTTCCGATTCCCGAATTTATGTCGGGTAGTAAGGTCGCCCCATAATAACAACCTTCATTCTGATTAGATGCTTCATCTATTTGCCATTAGAGCAAATATCTTCTATGGGCTTTCTGTTATATTTGGGGGGCCTATATGCAGACTCCTATTAGAAATTATATTACTGTTTATTACCCCCAGTATATTTACCCAAAATGATTGCCATCTGTTCATTACCTGTACCTATTTCTTCCCGCAGTTGTTTGGCTGTTCAGACAGGATTTTCATAGAGAC
Organism: Phyllomedusa bahiana; assembly: GCA_025379985.1. Classification (NCBI taxonomy): domain Eukaryota; kingdom Metazoa; phylum Chordata; class Amphibia; order Anura; family Hylidae; genus Phyllomedusa; species Phyllomedusa bahiana. The sequence continues at coordinate 58,848 of JAODAL010008991.1, forward strand.
AGACCACCTCCCCTCTTCCGGTGTTACGGTCACTTCTAAATAGACTATAACCATGCAAGTTAACCGCCCATTCTGTATCTCTCATCCATCCCATGTCTCATTTTTTCCACTATGTCATATTTTTCTTCTGCCAATTAATAAGTTCCTAGTTCATTTATTTTTTGTTGGTCAGACTCCTGGCATAGTCAGCATAAATTTAGAGATTTTTAAGTTTTTACTCCGTTCTCCCTATTCTTTTTAACTATTGCTACACCCACTCCCTCCACTCTCCCCCCAGATTTATTACGAATTCTCAGCTCTCTATCTTCACTATCTTGGTTTCTATATGTGTAGTTTCCATCCCCCCAGTCCCTAGTTTAAATATTCTTCAAGCTTCATAGCAAATTTTTACCCCTCAATACAGCTGAACCCTCCCCATTTAGGTGCAGGCCTGTCCGAGCTTAGAGTCTGAAGCCAAGAAAGAAGTCAGACCAGTCTCCAAAATCCCAATTCCCAGACTTTCCTACACAATTTTTGAGCCACTTAATCACCCTCTAATCTCCTGCTGCCACTCTGTTGTGGCCCGTGGAACATGTAATATTTCGAAAATATTACCCTGGAGGTCCTTGCCTTGAGCTTTTTGCCTATGTCCCTGAAATTATTTTTAAGGACACTCCCCCTACTTCTAACTTTGTCATTGGTGCCAATGTGGACCAGGACAGCTGGATTCTCACCAGTCCCACCCATCGATCTGTCAGCCCAATCCGTGATATGTCGAACCCGGGACCCAGGTAAACAACATACTGTTCGATGATCCCGGTCTTTGTGGCGGATAGCCCTATCTGTGCCCCTTAGAATGGAGTAGTAGTAGTAGTAAATAGATATATGCCCCCTTTAGTAGTAATACATAAATATAAGCCCCGGTAGTAGTAATAAATAGATATATGCCATTGTAGTAATAATAAATATAAGCCCCTGTAGTAGTAATAAATAGATATATGCCCCTGTAGTAACAGCCATGCTATTAAAAAAAAAAAAAAAACCCCAACAAGTTACTCACCATTCCTGATCCCTGCAGAGCTGCTCATCCCAGTGGCCGGCGTCCGTGAGACAGAGCGGCTCAGGGGGGAGACGACACCGCTGCATCATTCCCCCTGCGCCGCTGATCTGTAGATACAGCCACATCTAAAGCGATAGGGAAAGCAGGGACGGTAATTAACCGGCCCTGCTTTCTCTCTAACGATGCAGCCGCATGCTGTGTGCAGCTGCTAACTATGCGCGGCCGTATTTCAATGGCTGCGCAAAGTAGGTGCCGACTGCCCAGACTAAAGTCTCTGGGCGGTCGGCATCATGTTAGCAGAGGATGCGCTACGGCCCAGCGTCGGTTAGCGGCCCGGCAATTGGGGACCTCTGTGCTAGACGAACGGCAACGTCACCTGACCGATACCTAACCTGGCTAATGCCTAGAACTGTCCTTGATGTCTTCAGCATCGTTGGTGGCCATCATTTCTGCTCAGAGTGAATTGTGGCTTTCATCACTGAACAGCACTTAGTACCACTGGTCCCTTGTCCAGTGTAGATGCTCCCTGGCCCAGACAATCATGCCTGTGCCTGGTAATGTGGTTGTGTCATCTAACATGCAGACCACGCCGATGTAAATGGTCTGGTATGACATGGTTGCTCACCTCCCTTAAAACGTGCCTGGAGTTGTGTGACATTCATCATTAGGTTCTGCAGGGCATTAATTACACTGAAATGGTATTCAGTGTGTGATGGAGCCAAAGGACGCCACTTCTTTGCCTTTTTGTGACTCTTAGGGCGCATCCCCACTGCACAGGACAAATACCGGCCGGTTTGCCGGCCGGTATTTGTCCTGTCTAGCCCCCGTTCCCATGGCCGCGGGGGGGACGGCTTTTCTCCGCGATGAGCGGAGAAAAGCCCTCCCATTGAGAAGCACATCTTCCGTCGGGAAACCGGACGGAAGATTGTGCTTCAACAATGTTTTGCCGCCGGACCGCCAGCGGCAAAACCGTCCGACGGCAAAACCTGTGCAGTGGGGACTGCTGCACAGGTTTTGCATAGAGCACAATTGTGCTAATTTTCGGCCGGTTTTTCAGGCGGTCTGAAAAACCGATAAACCGGCTGAAAAACCGGCCGAAAACCCATGCCGTGGGGACATGGCCTTAGGCCTCATTCACACGGCTTATTTGGGCGCTGATTGGAGCCGTACTGCGCTCCGTATTTGCGCTGCAGTACGGCTCCAATCCGTCCCAGTAACTACGGTAATCCACAGTTCTCATAGAGAACTGTGGACTCCGTCTCTTCTCCCCGCTCGGAGAATCCACCGTGGGGGGAGAAAGTGACATGCGCATTATATACGGCGTGTACGCGCCGTAGCTAACGACAGTCTATGGGGCCGGCGAGCTGCCGGCCCCCCGCCCCGCCCAAGCCCCGCCCCGCTGCACGGCTGCCGGTGTAATTGCTGGGCAAAATCTGTCCCTGCAATTACGCCAGCAATAAGCCGTGTGATCGAGGCCTTACAGTCTCTCTGTATCTCTGTTGGAACCTGCTGATGACACTATGATACTCTAAGCCCAGTGGCCACTTCTGTCTGAGAGCATCCGGCTTAAAGTCGCGCAATGGCAAGGTACTGTTGATAAATTGTAAGGTGTTATCTTGGTCTCATGATGCCAAAATGTGAATAGTATGAGGAGGAGTAGAGATGAGCGAATCTATTCTAACGAAGTGGAATTCGTTTAGAATTTCAGGAAAAATTTGATTCTGAACGAAGCCGAAGTTCATGGAGATTCGTGGTAATGAATCTAAAATGGCCGTGAGCATATCGAGCAATTAAGCATATAGAGCAGAAAACCAAGTTCATACTAGTAAATCGGTATTATAGCCGAAGCCACGGTTTTGGTCTCATCGGCGTAATCACGACAATTGCACTTTGTGCAAAATACTTCCGATTTTAGAGTTGGGGTATGTTCACACGGCGTCTTGCATCTGAAAAGTGTATGTTCACACAGATGCATCTCTGGGACCAACAGAATGGACCCAGAGATGCATCTAACAATTAGCAGTGACTTTATCACAGCCCGCAATGAGGAACAGGCAGCGGCGCTCACATGAGAGATCACCGCTGTGTGTTTGCATCGCGCCTGTTGGGTTTGTCTTTCAAAGAATTGCATGTCGAAGACTATCTCTCATGTGAACACCGCTGCGTGTTCCTCATTGCGGGCAGTGATAAAGTCACTGTTAATTGTTAGATGCGTCTCTGGGTCTGTTCTGTCGTTCCAGAGACGCATCTGAAAAGCGTATGTTGACACGGATGCAAGACGGGTGAAATATCTTTCAAATAGACAGGTGTGTGTCATATACACACCTGTTCCTGAACCAGCATTTTTTATTTTGGTATATTGCAATTTGTGGCAAAGAATTAATTTTTTCACTTATTGTGGGGAATTCTGTCAAATCCAGTGTGTGTGTATTTCTGCCCTAAACACATCTGAAATCCAGTCAGTTCAGTCTGTAGGGAACACAGAAGACATGCAAATATTCCATTTATTTGTCTTCTCTGTTTTGGATCAACTCCTGTTTCTTTTTGGCTTTAGCAATTCTGATGAATTATTGACCGATTGAAAGCGGACACTGACGGGTCAAAGGAATGGTAAAATTATCAGTTACTTCATTGCAATATTACTACTGACACCCTCTCCACTCTTTTGGGGTGGTGGCTCTACATGTATCAGCATTTAACAGAACAGGTTCTGTCATAGTCTGTCGAATCATCTGATGACAGTGTAACAGGAGTGCGCTCTTTTACGCTATAGTGGGATCTTGGCCCTCAGCTCGGTTCTTTCCAGCTGGCGCTGACCTTACCCTGTCAGGCTGCGTTCCCACTTCAGTTATTTGGTCAGTTTTGACCCCGTTACTGCCCAGATAAGTGAAGTGTGAAGCATTTCTGGGTGAAACATTTCTGCATGGCACAATGTTCTACAACACCATACAGACTCTCTGCAACCAGGAAATAGATGCTTTTAACACGATTCATCACAAATTAATTCTGAACGAACTGAATTTTTGGGGAAAATTTGCCGAATTGACCGAATCGAATTTTTGAGAAATTCTCTCATCTCTAATGAGGAGGACTGTTTAAATCCAAATTCAAATTGATCCCCCAAATTAAATGGGCGATTCAGGCATCACACACCTGATGTGAATTTTGCCATTAAAGGGATTGTGTCGCAATTTTTTTTTTTTTGCAGTAAGGTGTGTGTTTTCTATTATCTTTTTATTGTAAGTTGCTGTAATTTTGATTGTGAGCCTGTAAAGAGAGTTATACAGATCCTGTGTGTAAGAGCCCTGCCACCTTTCAGAGAGAGCCCTGTGCTGTGTGAATTGCACGACACTAGAGGAAGCTGCCATAAAGTAAACACTATAGGTAAGAGACTTTAGACGATTCCCGTCTCATTAGCTTCAGTGAGATCCCTCCCAGCCCCCCCTGCTGTGAGATCAGCATGCTCTATTGTCTGCAGGGAGCAGACAGTCATGATTGTGGAGCCCAGAGGAGCAGCTACTGAACATCTTCTCAGTCCCTCTGTACTCCAGCAAGGCTGCCATAGAAGAGGCAGACAAGTGTCTCATGTGTCCTCGTTCCTAATAAAGTGATCGTGCTTTTGTCGCTAACGATTTTTTGCACAATTTTTCTTCTAATTTTAGTTCTCTCGCTTCTGAAGTTAAAAATGTTTTTTTAACGGATTTTGGCAAAAGAATCTGTTTGTGTTTTTTTAACGGATTTTAGTGCTAAAATCCTTTTATTTACAGATTTTGACACTAATAAAATTCTCTCGCTACTGACGCAAAAAAATTTTTTTTTATGGATTTTGCCGCTAAAATACTTTTCTTTATGGATTTTAGTGATAATAAAGTTCTCTTGCTTCTGCTGCTGAAAATTCGATTCTTTACAGATTTTGCCGCTATAGTGCATTATTTTACGGATTTTGCCGCTAAAATCCATTTCTTTATGGATTTGGACAATAAAATTTGTTTCTTACTGATTTTGATGCTAAAGTCCGTTTCGCTGCGGATTTTGGCGCTAAACGGCATTCGCTGCGGATTTTGGCGCTAAACTCCGTTCGCTGCGGATTTTGACGCTAAACTCCGTTCGCTGCGGATTTTGACGCTAAAATACGGCTCACTGCGGATTTTGACGCTAAAATCCATGTGAGCAGGGATGCAGACATATACTGTGGCGTTCCTACTGTACACACGGCGTCTTTGGATCCGTGTTGAGTCCGAAAAGTGCATCCAAAAATGCAACGTCTTTCGGATGCAAAACGCAGCTGAGTGTTTGGATCCATGTGGGATGCAGCAGGATCGCACCCCATAGTTTTACATAGGGCTCCTGCTGCGTCTTTTGGACCAAGAATTGATGTCACTTCATGGAACGCATCCGAAAGACACAGTGAGACACACATCAGAGATCACTCGTCCGAACACCGATGCATGTTTCTGATAAACTGCAATGTATAATCACACTGCTATTTATTAGATAAAGTGCTTGGGTCCATTTGGGGACTGACAGACACATATCCAAAAGCGTATGCAGCACGGAGTCAAAGACGCCATGTGAACAGACCCTAAATGTAATCAATTTCACTACGGTAATTCCTTTTTCAGCTATGGATAAACAGCAGCTCTGTATGGTGTCCTCAGTCACCAGCAAAATGGAGATTCTGCAGTCTACAATCCACCTCCCCCTCCTTATGCACACAGGGGAGGGGGAGGCGTGTGAGGTCACCACCAGACCAGCCCACATTCACAGCAGTGCTGTAATACATGATCTTTGTTCCTGACACAAACTCTTTTTTTCTTGGATGTGCTCCCTCTGGAGGCTAAGAGTGGTAAATATTGAAAATTATTATGCATTTTTTTAATATTTACCACAAATTGAATGGAAGAAAAAAATATGCTAAAAATTTAGATAAAAATTAACACACAATATTTCATCAATAAAAAAAAAAAAAATTTGATGACAGATTTCCTTTAAGCTCCTTATCACAAGGCATTATGGGAAAGGAGCTGGAAAGCTCACTGCGCCCTCTATAGGTTGTAACAAATCCTCAATTTACTTCTGATTCACTGAATCTTTGAGAAGCAAAAAGGAATAATTGTCAAGCCAATATTGCTCATCTACATACGCGTTTCGGGGTTTTGCCCCTCATCAGTGTAGAGCAAAGCTCCTTGTTAGAGATCAGCAATTTGTGCAAAAAGTACCGAAACATCGAACAGTTGGACATGTGCAATCTAACGTTGAGCATTATATAAAGCCCCCCAAAAAATAAAATAAGCCAGCATATACATTTTTTCAATTAACAGACACTCGCACCTTCCATTGTGGCTGTTATATAGAATCCTCAAAAAAAAAAAAAATACAGCAGCACCTGCTGGCACAAAAAGAAAAACAAACAAAAAAACCACAGAATTAAAGAGGCTCCCCATTTCCTCTAAAATAATTAATATTAAACTAAAGAGGGCCCAATAGAAAAAAAAGCCTCCAGTATATGCACCTTCCCCTCCTCCTCAATTCCAAAGCGGTGTCTCACTGGTCTTCTGTTTTCTTTCTTTTACTTCTCAATTCACAAAAAATAAAATGGTGTGGTAGATGGGCTTACACAACTTGATCAACTTGTGTACTAAAAACGTTTTACATTGGTAGAAAAGGTAGCAGTAATGCAGTTTAAAAAGTTTCATAAATTTAATGTTGCTATAGCACAAAATGGTGCACAAAATTTAGCACAAAATGGTGCCACAGTTTTTTTTTGGCACCAGTGTCTATGTTAGTTGTAAAAATGGATGTGCTGGCGGATTTTGTTTTAAATCTTCTTAGCTTTGTGCATTTTTAGGAATGGCTTCCTCTACTTTGACCGTGCACTCCATCCATCTTTTCGGAATTCATTATAATTAATGTGAGTGAACCCTGTTTCCCTCAAAGTAAAAAGGTTTTTGCCCCACAGGGAAGCAGAAATAAAGTAAGGGACCTTCCTAATGAAATTACCTTGGTGCATTTGGTGGGCATGTACAAAAACATGATCAATCTATGCACTAAAAACCTCTTTTTTTATACTTGTAGAAAAGTTAGTAGCAATGCAATCTCATGCATACCTTATTTTAGTACGTTGAGGATAGTATAAGCACTAAAATAGTGATTGTCCTACTTAATATACTTCTTAGTAGTAATCTAACAGGAATTGTGAATAACTCATCACCACTGTACCATACATTTATATTGTTCCCAGTATATTTATAGCTTGGCAGTATAATGACCATTGATCACGATTTGTCCTCAAAATGAGCATTGTTTAAAAAAGTATGTTCTTATATATAAATAACTAGTAGTTATTACATAATATCTGTAATATACTCAAAATTATTGTTAGAAAAAAGGTGTTATACTAAATAGTATAGTGTCATGCAAGTGCAAGTAAGTTCTCATATATACAACATTGATGATATAATTCAATGAAATCAAATGAAGCTTCTGAAAAAATAATGATTAATGGTTATTTTACGGTCTATGAATGGTATTTTAGTATATATACTGCTCCCTGGCTCATCGAACTCTACCTGCACATGCCCATATCACAGCGCTAACATGCATAAGTTGTAGACAGGGATGCAAAATGAAAGTAAGTGCATGAGCATAGAGGGATTGAGCAAGGCAAGAACATAGTTGTGAAATAAAAGTGCATGCATGTGCCGTGACAAATCGGGAACACCGAGAGATACATTTTGCCAAATGAAACCCGCATCCATGTAAGGTAATTCGGGCAATTGTATGTTCTTATCTTTGCATCCAGCTTCCACCAGTTATCTCCTAAGTGCTGTTGTCACTGATTGTCAAGAAACAGTATGTGACCGATGCAGCCCTCATCTTTCAGAGTGCTCACTTTTGAAAGGCTACATGACCACTGCAGCCAATAAGGCCATGTTCACACGGCTTAAAATGGGCCGTATTTCGGTCCGTAATTACGCGCCGAAGTGCGCCAATTATGGGCCGAAAACGGCCCATTCATTACGGTAATTCACAGTTCTCATAGAGAACTATGGATTACGTCTCCTCTCCCCGCCCGGCGAAGCCGCCGGGCGGGGAGCTAATTGACATGTCACTTTCTAGCGCCGTATACGCGCCGCTAGCAGTGATTGTCAATGGGCCGGCGAAGTGTCGGTCCCCCGCTCCCTCCCCCGCTCCCGCCCCGCCCCCGGCCACACGGCGTAATTGCGGGGCGTAATTACGCCCTGCAAATACACCGTGTGAACATAGCCTAAGTGAACGCAGCACGTCGATGCTGACTGGATGTAAACAAAAGAACCAAGTAAATGACCGGTGGCATCATCACTGGAACGAGAATAAGTGGGGAGATAAGTCAATTTATTTTAATACAGCGTCTATCATAATTTTACCTAACAAAAAGTGTGCAACCTCTTTAATAGGTTTAGAGTGCAGAGCTCTTTCTATGGCTGTGGATTCTGGTATAGACTTGGCTTGTTCTTCATGTTTTAATTTTGACTAACATCTAGGCTCAGGCTGGCCCACAAAGGAGCAAAGGAAACCCCCAAATGGTCTCTGAGCTTTAGTGCTGGGCATGATCCTGCTTCTAGTGCTTGGCATACATCCAAGAAACATTTTCATCTGCTCTGAGTGCACACAAGTGTCTCTAGGTTAAGGTCCATATATCCCTCCCTGATTAGACAAAAATCAGGAAGTGACATCACCATGGTTAGATGGAGTAGAGAAGCAGAGACTTAAACAAGATTACAATAATTATAACTTGTTTTCACTCAGGGAACAAAAGGGTTTTAGAAGAGACACAGTAATAAAGCCATTCACATTGCTATCACTTTAGATTCACTGGACAGTCGCATGTAAAAGAGACAGGTCTAAAGAGCGTTTATCATAATAAAGTTTGGGATAAAGGATTAAAGAAATTGATGCTTGTAAATAAGTAATAAGTAACATTTTTATCACTGTTTCCATATTCAAAAGATTCAAAAATGATCTTTCTTTAAAATAACATCCTTAGTTTTATCAGTGTGTAGTCCACAATATTATAGCATCGTAAAAAGAACTATTGAGTACAATATGTTCAGTAGTGTTGGTGTTTGTGTGTCACCCAGAATCTATACCCTAAGACATTAATTATATAGATAACTGTTCATTACTACTTTCCTTCTGTTGAACTGCCATGTATAGGAGGAAGGAATAGAGTATAAGAAAATGTTTGCAGGAAACTGTTTTGTGTGTAGCCAGGCATTCTTTAGCATGCAAGAAAAAGGCTTGGCAAAGTGTTGAGATGTTTGAATGCCAACATTTATAGCTACACATTCAACAGATGGTTGTCTAATACTTTACTGGCATAATATCTTTTCCCTTAACATCAACATGCACAGTCCAAAAGGGAAATGCTGCTGCCTTTCTAAATATCACCCATTCTTATACTATAAAGTGGATGAATGAGGAAGTCAATAGACAAATAGATTAATTACTGAAACAAATAACCTTATCACAAAAGAATTATCATATTTAGGCTCTGTTCCCACGTTGCAGTTGAAAAACTCAACAAAAATGAAAGCGATAAAAATACATACGCATTTTTTTTAATTGGCTTCAATCTCACCTGTGTTTGAAATCAGAGTTTGTTACAGACCTACCTGCATTAATGTGTTTTAATAAATGTGTGCCTTTATCAGAAATATCATTCATAAGTGAGTGCTTTTGAAGGGGCAAATTTGTCACGGAACCTGCTGAACACAATCTTTGGGTTGTAGGCCCTGGCAAACAGTGTTGAGCATTACTGGCCATAACCAGCTCTAGTGTAGTTACATAGTTACATAAATCATAGCAAAGAGAAAGAGTATAACAAGGGCTCATAATGCAGAGCCTGAAACGCGTTGGTTTCATTGCTGTTTTGTACCATGCAACACTGGATTAAGAAATAAATCAAAGTTTTGTGCACGCTACCGCTGGTTCCTGCTTATCTGTGCTTTACATAGTTACATAGTTTATAAGGCTGAAAAAAGACAGACCATCCAGTTCAGCCTATTTTGCTAACGTGTTGATCCAGAGGAAGGCAAAAACCCCCATGAGGTAGAAGCCAATTGACCTTAATTTAGGGAAAAAAATTGCTTCCCGACTCTGACAATCAGAATAAATCCCTGGATCAACGCCCCTTCTCCTAGTCACTGTAACTTGTTATATTATTACGCTCCAGAAATGCAGCCAGACCCTCTTTGAACTCTGTTATTGAATTCACCATGACAATTTCATCTGGAGAAAAGTTCCACAATCTCACTGCTCTAACAGTAAAGAATCCCTTTCTATCATTATGTAGAAACTTTCCTCAAGACGTAGAGGATGCCCTTTGGTCTGGATACAGTCCTGGTTCTAAATAAATCTTGAGCGAGAGCTCTATATTGTCCTTTACTATCTTTAACCATATGTATTATGTGCCCCCGAAGCCATCTTTTCTCTAAACTAAATAACCCTAATCTTGCCAATCTTTCTGGGTATTGCAGTCCACCCAGTCCTTTTATTATTTTTGTTGCCCGCCTTTGTACCTGTTCAAGCTCTACAAAATCTTTCCTGTGAACTGGTGCCCAAAACTGTACACAATATTCCATGTGTGGTCTAACTAGTGACTTGTATAATGGGAGAATAATGTTCTCATGATATGCATCAATGCCCCTTTCATTACACCCCATAATCCTATTTGCCTTGACAGCTGCTGCCTGACACTGGCTGCTACAGTTAAGTGTAATGTCCACCAGGATTCCCAAGTCCTTCTCCATGTCACTTTTACCCAGCATTTTTCCGTTTAACATGTAGTCATGTAATGGACTTTTCCTCCCCATGTGCATAACCTTGCATTTGTCTGTGTTAAACTTCATCTGCCATTTCTCTGCCCAACTTATCCATACCCCTTTGTAATAACACATTATCCTCTATTGTGTTGATTACTTTACAGAGCTTAGTATCATCTGCAAAGATCGATATTCTACTGTGCAATCCATGTGTAAGATCATTAATTAAAATATTAACCCCTTAACGCCGGAGCCAGTTTTGGCCTCTCTGACAGAGCCCCATTTTTTAAATCTGGTGTCAGGTGTGGGAATTGATTGAAAAACATTAGAACTCTGTTTGTACCTTTTCATTCCTTGCTTACCATAAAAACTGTCTAAACTTTTGCATGAATTATTCTCTTACCTTTTTCCCCTTGACCAGTTTAAATCGAGATTATTGGGTTTTGAAATGCCTCTTCTGCAAGGAAAATTACCCCGGGAAATACCGCCTTGGATGATACTAAACTTTTAAAAATGGATTCCTAAACTAACAAGAAAAAATTTTAACGAAACAGACTAATGACACAGAAATATTTGGACAAATTTGCGACACCCAGATCCGGGGGACACAAACGGACACGGACATTTTTTAAACTGACAACATTATGAAACATACAGAAAAAATTTTACCTAAAAAACTTATTAACTGTCCCCATCAAATGTCGATTAAACCAAATAAAACGCTAACACATGCTTTACAAATCAAACGAACAAGGTTTTAAAAAAATGTCATGATTTCCCGTATTAAACAAACTACTTTCCAGACAACCGGTGTGTTTAAATTAATTCCTGGGGAGCCCAGCTTTTTACAGCAAATTTTATACCAAATTTTTGGAAACAAAGAAAAGCAACGGAAAGGAATGGATTAAAAAGGGGAAATCCTACCTTAACATTGTGCCTGCTCTCTTGAACTGGGACCCCTAGGAGCAAATCGCAGATGTGGCGACCGCATGCTGAACCAGGCCATCTCTTATGTCCCCGACCACTCTCGGGCATAACAGACCGGAAAAATTTGGGCGGGTTAATAAATTTGTCATTACCGGCTCGAACATTGGGGGTGGAGAGCTGTTTGTTGGTGTTTTTCCACGCTAGTGGCCCGTCTATCGTCCAGGTCGGGCCCTTTGGGTGTATTGGATTGCGTATTCAAATATGTACATTGTCTGACTAGTCCCTTGTTATCTCTGGGGGTTTTAATATGGGTTCAAGGTGACGGAGTTGTTGGGGTTAGTTAGTAAATTTGGGTTTTTAAATTAGTTAATCCCTTGCCCAGGATTTCGCCAACTTTCCTGTATAGACTGTTGTGCCTAAGTGAGCCTCAATGACACTGATAAATAGCTAGTGACCTTTAGACTTGTGGCCTAAGTGAGCCCAGGACAGGATTAGCCGGGGTAAGTATTGGGAATTTTTTGATTGATGTAGCAGCTCTTTCAACACCGGCCAACCACAGCATCAGGGTTAAAAATTTTCAGCATTGTCTCTGGTATCATTTACAGTGAGTCTGGAAATTGTTTTTAAGCTCTGAGTAACCCTTCCTTTTTTTACAAGGCAGTAAATTTCAGCAAAGTTCCCCTCTTTTCACAGTGTAACCGCAACTGTCAACAATGCCCTTAAGTACAAATCCATCCCTCCATATCCCAGACCCTTAAAATACAAGCCTATACAGTGGTAACTTCCAGTGCGTTTTTTTAATCACAAAATGGGGACCATCACCACGCACCGATTGATTTTTCTTTTATGCCTATTTTCAAGAAAATTTTTAATTCAAAATAAATGCGATTCAATTTTTACAGTTTAAAAACAGCTGGTAATGATGCGAGGGAAAGAAACACATTGTTTTTACAAATTTAATAAAAAATTTGTAATTTTAAAACACCCAAGTGGGCGTTTACAAGTTCCCAAAGGGGACAAGCTTTGAAAAACAAAAAGGGGTTTTACTTGATGATAAAAAATTGAAACAAACACCCTTTAGCTGGCTAAAACACATTCGCCTTGAAAAGGAAAATTTATTTGAAGTTGAATGCAATGATGGGAAGGGGGTTTTAACTCAAAACATTATGTTCTCTTTCCGAATCCCCTCCCACGATCCCCTTTTTTTGGAAACCTGCCCAGTTTTGTGGTAAACAGAACCCCTTTTTTCTGCTGAATATTGTTTTAGCTGTGGGAGGAACGCCCAAACCCCCTATCCCTCCCTGCTTTCCCCCTCGCCCCAATACGAAACACCTTTTCCTCCATCGGCCATTTTGGGGCGGGCTCACTCTCCCTCCCTCCCGGAGATACTAAACAAAGCCCTCCCTCTTCCCCCCTGGGCAGCCTATTGGTACAGTCAATCCCCCTTCCTTTGTCGGCCATACAAAGGGAGAAAAAATTTCCCCACTTCCGAAAGTCGGCCAAAATTGCTACACCCCAACTTCCCTACTTCCGATGGCCTGTTGTTTATCCTCACCCCCCCGACCCAGCATTCCGATCAGGGCCTCCCCGGGGCATCTTATACCCCAAATTTTTTCTTCCCAAATTTATTCACAATGATGCAGCGGGCACCCATCAGCAATCATTGCGGGTGCACCCAGAATCCCAAAACCACGCTCACTGCATCGGGAAACCTTTATATACCTTCCTCTCTGTCGCACCTATTCTAAAATTGGGCACCCCGAGGAACGCGAGGATTTTAAGTTGCCTATTGCTTCGAAGCTCTAAACCGTCCAACACCTGTTTCTCTCCCCCTTTTTTCCACAACTAATCAACCAACCAAAGATCAGCCCACAAAGTACCTTTCCCCTCCTTCCAGGCAATAACCTCTAAAAATCAATTACCAACCCTGATATGAATCCTTTTCCATTTTACCGGCCTTTTTCCCCAAAATACAAAAAATTTTACTCTGCAAACTGGAAAATCATATCACGTTCCAAACATTAAAGGGGGGTTTCCCTTTTTTGGCCTATCATTAAATCAGCCACAAGAAGATCAAATTGAGGAACCTCTGTCTATTCACCCCGGGAAGAATTTTGTCGCGCCTTCATTCCTGGGCGAAAGAATTTTTGGCTAATTTTTTGTCAGTGCCCTTTACATCCACCAAGGGAAATTTCTAAACTTTGAACAATTCTTCCATCGTATGATTTCTTTTTTCATGATCATGGATTTGCATGAACTCTAAAGCTCACAAATCCTTTTTGCTATTTCCCTTTGTTAAAGGTCTCCTTAAACCCATTCTAAAATTTTTTGAAACTACTCTCCAAATAGGGGAAATTTACCGCAAGTCAATTTCTTCCATTCCCCAAGGCCCAGGCACTCTTCATGCTCAAGCGTTGCTTCTAAAACAATCTACTGATCCATTTTATACAATCAACTGCAACAAATCATCCAGATTTTTCACACTCCCTATCCTTCTCATGGTCCCACGCAGGGTAGATATGGATGTGCTCCGAAATAGCATTATTGAGAAGGACGGACATGTTATCAAAGATTGTAACCTAAAGCCCGGGATGAACCCAAACCGAGTTCAATACCTCAACAACGCAGACCCCATTACAGGGGCAATCCATACCCTGGCCTCTTATCAGGTCCAAACCATTTACGGGTTTCGGACCCCCACAGAAAAGATTTAATCAAAAAAGCCAACGCAGACCTATACTCAAAATAACCTTTCACAACCTCACACCAACTACAACAATTTCAAAAAACTTATCCCTTTGAGTGGTCAACGGCCCACCCCCTCCTCCTCCATCACATTTCACCTCCTCCCTCCTCAAGCTAGGTTTTTGGAAAGCCGGGTTCTACTGCCTTGTCCATTCATCAGAAAATTCCTCACAAGCCATTCGGACCTTTTTTGACGTCACTCTTCCCATCAGGCCTCAACTTCCCTTTTCTTGTAGCACAGGGGCATCCAATCTGTCTGAAAAATTCTGATATTCCTCCCGGGTGTCATCCTTTTCCCCCATTAAAATTCCTGCGTGGGGGTGGAGGGTGCCAACTCCAAATGCTTGCTTATCCGTTCCTTTTTAACATCATGGGCTCCTACAAGATACCGTTTTTTCCCACCTGCCCAAAACTTTCTGGAGCGGGTCTTCTTTTTAAAAATGAATGTTACTACAGACATGATTCCTCGGAATGTTTTTTTGGACTTTTATTTTCCTTTGTCATGAAGTCACCTGCGCAATGGAAGCTCACCCACCTTCTTTTTTCGTCCCCGATGCCTTCCATTCCGATGAATCTTCAAACAAGTCCCCTGAAGATGTCACAATGTCACAAGAGTTGGGCCTCCTTCCTGTTGCACCATCAATGTTTTCCCGAAAGCTGGGGCTACACCTGCTCGCTTACCCCAATACCCTTTAAGCAAGACCAAAACTTTCCTGGAAAAAAACCCAAAACACTGCCTTCCTTTAACAAAAGGGGGCTCATCCACTGCATTACTGCTAATCCCCCCCGTTCCCTGTTCGCTATCAATATTTCCGACAAGGATACCCAACCAATAGCCCGTTCAAAATCTCTATGCCTCTTTCCAGGGCATTTTTTCAAAACCCCAGACATCATTTGAGGCAGAGGCCTCCCTGATCTTAAAAAAATTTTTTTTCTCAAACCCGCCTGGGTATCCCCCGGGCTACTCACAACCTTTCATTATCATTTTCTCCGAACATCATGGCAATGCCTGGGTTTTTGGGACAAAAACATAAGACGTATGAGACCTCTAGGGTCTACCATTGCAAGATAGATCCTGTCGCACAAACTGCTCCTGCTTTTTTCAAAACTGTTGTCGCTGCACAAAATCCTTCTTGAAAGATTCAAACATCATTTTGGGACACCTTTACTATCTTGGGACCTCATGACCCCAAAAGGGGTCCTGAAAAAAAATCCCAGCAACCCAAATTCCCAAGTGAAAGGAACTCTTCGGCTACAATCTCATTACTGAGCCTGCAAATGTCACCTTTTAAGAGATGCACTACCCTAACCCACCCCCTCAAGGGGGAAAATGGGGACCCGAATACCCCAAAGAAGAAAATGAAGACACTTCCGAGATCATGACTGCCTTGAAAGGGGGAGGCGAACTTCCACCTTTCCCACTTCTCTGTTTCCAAGCTGGAGAACCCGATTATTTCTTCTTTACAATGGATCCAGAAACAATGAACAAGGGCTTCCAAACAGGATTTCTGTGGGTTTCCTTGCAGGAAAAAAACTGGAAGGGGTTTTTTACCTTCAGAATGTCAGCCCAAGTCGAGACCCAGGGCGTGACTGAACGCAACTTCTGAAGGAAAGACTGTCAACATATACACCAACCCAGCACAGCCCATGCCATGACATCGCCTTAAAAAATGGGCCCTGCAGGTTTTCCACACTAGTGGAAACCCCAAACAAGAACAAAAAGCCATTCAGGCCTACTGAACCTCTCCAGCGCCTTTTCCCAGGGGGCTGTCTTAGAAGATCAGGGCATGGAAAGATAAGATAGAGGAACGAAAAGCATATACAACCTTATCAGGCTGCAAAACGAGCCGTCCCCAGTAGTTTGAGAGAAACAGGGGTTGCGAGATGTACCAACAAGAGAAAAAAGAAACAAACAAAGAAGAATGAAGAAAAAGAAAAAGGAAAAGGGGAAAGGAGAACAAAACCAAAACAGGCATGCTAACCCAATGTTAATCTATGAAACAATTTCAAGCCCCAAAAAAACCCAAAGGAAAAGAGGAGTCGGGGGAAGAAGGAGCGTAGGACACCAAAATTGATTCTGGAGAAAAGGATAAACTTTCCTTACCAAGATCATTTTATCCGCTGAGTATAAAGGGCTTTTAAATACTATACTAGAAGAACAAACCCGATATCCTTCATCAACAGGATAATTAGCACCCAAATTCCCATTTCAGCAAATAACTGGGAAACCCGGGAAAAAATCAGTCCCCAAAAACAGAAGAAAAAAACAAGTCAATCCCTTTTCCAAAAAATTCAGATCAAAAACATTGATTCATTGAATTAAACCAAGATGGAGAAACATGTTTTTAGGAGGCCAGGCCTACCCGGTCCATAAATGACTGTCAAACTAAACCCGAAATAAATTTTTGACTAAAATTTAGTCAGATTTGGGAAATTTCCCAAAATTATTGAGTCAAACCCAGGACCCGGCTTCAATCAGAAGTAACCACATTTTTGGAACTAGTAGGAGCGACCTTGGACTGCACACCCATACCCCCTCCAAGTCGGGAAGATCGGGGGATAAAGCCACACTTAAAAACAAAATTCTCAAAATCATAAGGAAAAAACCCCTTTTAGCAGAGATCCTACCCACGCCCTGTATCTGTCAAAACACCCCCAGGGACCCACTAGTCTCACACCCCCATAAATATTGTCCCAGAACCAACTAGGTTGGGGGTTTTCCCAAAAGATATTTTTATTTCAGGGAAAAGGAATTATAGCATTTGAAAACAGTCTTTAAAATTCTAAACTTGTGTATGAATTGAAATTAATCCACACTTCAGTTTTTTTTTTTCTGTTCCAGACTCAAACTCTGACCAAACCATTTTTAAGCAACAGCATGATGATTTATACGGGGAAAAAGGGGGTAGAGGTTCTCTGGGTTTTGAAGGATCATTCCAATTTTTTCTGGGGCCCCACCTCATGAAACTAGAAGGAAGACCAAATTTTGGGGGCAGCCCGGAGAGAGCACTTGGGCCAACAAATCATCAGAATCACCCTTTATCCTTTTTTTACATTTGTGTTTTTTGGGTGGTTGGGAAAAAACAAAGGGGAAAACCCGGGGGTTGGCTTGAATTTAAAGCTAGGGGTCAAAAAACCCCGACTCCCAAAATTTCCACAAATAAAGATAAACAAAGGTAATGGATAAATAGTAACCATTATAACCAACAAAATTTGTAAACCCACCCCCAATATCCGCGAAACAAATTGACAATTTAAAACCATACAATATGGCCTACCAAAAAGCCTACATTTGGAAAATATCTAAAAACACTCACAAGGGGGGATTGTGAAAAATAAAAATTGAAGGTTCCTTAGAGTGACCGTTCTTGGGCCCCTTCCCGACCCTAGAATTTCTATCATCTTATCCCTTTTTTTCCAGTAGAAAACAACACTTTTCCCCAAAATTCCAGGTTCCCCTAATATGGTTTTCCCCGCAACCACAAACTGTCATTGCTAGGGATACTCTAAGGGACACCTGCGGTCAGGGCAACCCCCCCGCATCCCCCACCATCAAGGCAATGTGAAAACCGGCCCTTTTGTTAGTTTCACCCCCTTTTGGGCAAGCCTGGGCCCGATGCAGGGGTTTATTCCCACTCCACCGTCCATGACCCCCAAAAAACAAAGTGAACATATCCCCTCCTACTTAAGTTTAAAAAGGGGGGAAAGGAAAAGAGTTTAAATGTTTTAGGGGGGGCTGTCAGGGGTGGGAATTTATTTAAAAACATTTGAACCTTTTTTACCTTCATATCCATTGCTTTTACATAAAAACTGCATAATACTATTTCATGAATTATTCCTAACCATTTCCCTTGACCATTTTAAATCAGAGATTATTGGCTTGAAATGCACCCCTTCGCAAGGAAAATTACCTCCGGAAATACCGTCTTAATGATACTGAAACTTTTAAAAAGGATTCACAAAGACAACAAAAGAAGCTTAAGTGAAACAACAATTTACACAAATCATTTGGACAATGTTGCGACACCCACATCCGGAGACAGAAAAACGGACACGGACATTTTTTAAAACTGACAACATATGCACGGAAGGAAATCTCTCCTAAAGAGAAAACCGAACGAAGGGGTTTTGTAGATTTTTGTTTTGCCTTTCGCCCTCTACTTAGCATCCATATCACAAGGCTTTAGGAAAAGGCTGAAAACCCACGCCCCCTTTTTTTGTAACAAATTTCCCCAATTTGCTTTTTACCCACCGATCTTGGAAAGAAAAAAGGATTTTTTAGCCAAGCCATACTCTCATCTACAGACAACGCTGTTTCGGGTTTTTGGTCCCTCTTCATGCAAGTAGGAAGATACGGGGCTGGCTTGGGGAGGCATCGGTAGCCGGGAAAGGGGAAGATCCCCCCCTTAACATTATGCAAACTACAGAAAAGTAAAATTCCAAAAAAGAACTTATTAACTCGCCCCAAAACCAAATGTCGTTTGACCAATGATCAGCAAACATATCTATGACAAATGCTACGAAACAATGAATAAATTCAGTTTTCCCGGTATTAAACAGAACTATTTTCCGACAACCGGTGTGTTTGGGGTAATTCTCGAGCTCCACGTTTACACCCAAACAACCAAAATTTGGGAACAAGATAGCAACTGGACGGGGAGGGTTTAAAAAGGGAAATCCCCCCTTAACACGGGCAGTACTGAAAGGAAAATAACTTTTTGAACTTTTTTAACCCTATCCATTGTTTCAGAAATGTTTTCTTGTACACATTGGTTTTAAAAAAAAGTAAAAATTTTGGGCCAAAAAGTCCTTGTTTTTTTGTGAAAAATATCAAAGAAGTGAAAAATTTGAAAAAAATTTTCCAATTTCAAACTTTTAAAAATTTTGCATGTAAGACAGATTTATTCCACTCAAAAATAGCTTATAACTAGCTCAACCATAGTCACTGTAGGTTGGCACTTTTTTTAAATTCTTTTTTTTTTTTTTTACCATTTTGGGGCTTTTAAAATTTAGTATAATTTTCAAAAATTTTTTTGAAAATTGCAATTACTTTTTTTTAAGACCAGTCCAGTTAAACGGATTTGATTGGGCCCTTTGGGATGTTAGATACCCCCAAAAATGCCCCTAAAAAACAACCCCTTAAAATATTCAAAAAAAAACATTAGGATGTTTATTAACCCCTTAGGGTTTTACAGGGAATTTAAAAAAAGTGAGGTAAATTTTTCCAAAATTTCATTTTCTTTTTTGGGGAGATTTTCATTTTTATCCCTTATTCACAAAAAAACACAGTTGTTTGGATCAGGGGAAAAACAACTTAAAGATTCCCCCAAATTGTGCCGTTTTCAAGAATCCCAATGGGGTTATGCGCGATTTGGCTCAAACCCCAACCCCAGGGGAGGGAAGCACCTACCCGACTCGGGGTCTCATTTTCCCTTACGATTTTATTTAGGGGCCATTTCAGGTTTGCAAACCCCAAAAGGGGCTAAAACTTTTTTTAAAAACCACTAAAAGACCCCTATTGAAACTCACCCCTTAAGGAATATTAAAGGGGGCGTGATATAAACGACCCCACAGTGTTTTCCCAATTTTTTTTTAGTGTTAAGCTGTAAAAAATTAAAAATGTTAATTTTTTTTTTCCCAAAAAAACGCAATTTTTTGCTGAAAATGTTTCATTTTTACAAGGAATCCTGGAAAAAAAAGGACCCAAAATGTTGTCACTCAGTTTCTTCTAAATTCGGCAATACCCTACATGTGGGTGTAAACTGCTGTTTGGGCGCATGACAGGGTGTACAAGGGAGGGAGCGCTATTTTGGAATGCAGATTTTGGTGGGGCCATGTCGCATTTGCAAAGCCCCCAAAGTACCAGAACAGGTGAAACCTTCCAGAAGTCGCCCCATTTTGGATTCAACACTCCTCAGGGCATTTTGAGCGCATCGGTGTTCCATAGATTTTTTTTCAGTATTGGACTATGAAAATGGGGGGAAAAAACACAGTTCCGCCAGAGTTTTTTTGGGCTTCATTCTTACAATGTTCGCCGTACGGGATAACTAACAGGATAACTTTACTATGGGGGTTGGTACAATTACAATGATATAAATTTTATATAGTTTTTTATGTTTTATTACTTTTACACAATAGAAATATGGTTATAAAAAAAAAATTATGTTGTCGTATTCTGACAACCCTATCTTTTTTATTTTTCTGTATACGGAGCTGATTATGGGTGTAACGCAGAGGTGGACTCGCTGGACCACCGCAAGCGATGATAGTTAAGCCACGCCAGGGAGTGGAGTCTAAATAGCCCCCGATTTTCACCAGAGCCCTCCGCAGAGCGGGATGGACATGCTGCGGCGTGAGGCTACCAGATCGCTACCCCTGACGTGACTTGCCTACGGTGGCGGCCGGGGTACAGCGTGGTACAAAGACGTAATCCAGAGGCATAGTCGGGGACAGGCAGAAGGTCAGGGCAGGCAGCAGAGGTTCGTTGTCAGAGACGGGCAGACGGTCAGGGCAAGCGGCAAACAGGCAAAGTCAGGAAACGTAAGCAAGCGGACTGGTACACAGGTAATCTGGACTGAACTCCAAAACTCTCAACACGCACCAAGAACACACCAACGGACTGGCAGGAAGTGCTGGGGGGCGTATTCCTTAAATAGAACCAGCGCCGGACAATTGACCAATTATCGAGACGTTGGCCCTGTAAATCTAGAGAAGCCGTCGCGCGCGCCTTCAGCAGTGGGCACACGCGCGGCGGCCGGGACAGGCGGGGACAGCGCTCACCGGAGTAAGTGACCCGGCACAGGGGACAAGAGCATAGAGGGATGGTCGCGGGCAGCCGCGGCACCCGTGCCGGACCCCCTGCGGGCCGGGGGGCGATCGCGGGGGGCAGCGGCGCCCGCGACCCCCATGACAGTGGGCTTGTTTTTTGTGGGATGAGATGACGTTTTTTCTAGTACCATTATGGGGTGCATATGACTCTTTGATCACTTTTTATTAAGTTTTTTGTGAGGCATTTTGAACAAAATACGGCATTCGTGGTAGTGTTTTTTATTTTTATTTGTTACAGCAGTCACCATGCGGTATAAATGACATACTCAGCAGGTCAATACGATTACAGTGATACCGAATTTGTATATTTTTTTCATGTTTTACTGCTTTTACACAATAAAAACACTTTTATTCAACCAGGAAAACACGTTTTTGCATCGCCATAGTCTGAGAGCCATAACTTTTTTATTGTTTTGTGTACGGAGCTGTGTAGGGCTTGCTTTTTTTGGGATGAGTTGACATTTTT
Source organism: Phyllomedusa bahiana (assembly GCA_025379985.1). Taxonomy (NCBI): domain Eukaryota; kingdom Metazoa; phylum Chordata; class Amphibia; order Anura; family Hylidae; genus Phyllomedusa; species Phyllomedusa bahiana. Next base: position 80,656 of record JAODAL010008991.1, read on the forward strand.
ATTGGTATCATTTTTTTGGGGACAAGACTTTTTGATCAGTTTTAAATCCGTCTTTTGGAAGGCAGGGTGACGAAAATACTGCAATCCTAGGAGTGTTTTTAATCATTTTTTTTCTATTCAAAAGCAAACTTTATTTAGAGTAGAGACAGACAAGTTTAAAGAATTGCACAAGCTTAAGACAACTGAATAGAATAACAACACCTGATAGCAAATCGTCATAGTGAGAAGAAATCATTCAGCTTTTTGAGGTCAGTATTGCACCAGGCCGGATCCCCTCTAACATGGGAAGCCCGCCTTGCACGAGAGAGTGGAAAATAGAAGAGAGAAGAGTGCGACAGTGTTGCTAATTGAAAAAGTAGTACTAGCTCTGACTCTAATCAGAATAACCAATAGAAAGTGGTCATAAAAAAGAAAAAAAAGAACTCAAACAAACAAAAAACTTTTGGCTGGTTCGGTTGTTGCACGTTATGTTAGAATTGCGTCTGTACCTTCTGTGTTGGGGATTTAAGGGTAGCTACAGTATTGGTCCGACTTGCAAAAGACAATCCAGTCCTCCCAAGTTTGGAGGTATTTCTTGTAAAGGGCAGGAGAGTCAGCCCTGAATTCCTCTCTTCTTTGTATCGTATGGATTTCCTTGAACTAATCCGAAATAGAAGGACTGGAGATGGAAAGCCATAGTCTGGGGATCACTGTTTTGGCCGCTAGAATTAGGTGGGATATCAGGTGGTTTTTCAGAGTCGAGGTTGGGAGAGGCAGGGCAAAGATGTGTTGGATCGGGCTGTAGGAGCAAGCCCGTGACAATTCGGATTATATTGATTACTTTCAACCAAAAAGGTTGAAGGACAGGACAGTCCCACCAAATATGGGTCATGGTACCTCCACTTAAACCACAGTGCCCACATATGTTTGGAACCGTCGGGCAGATGGCGTGTAGCAGAGCCAGAACCCTGTACCACCTTGTCAATATTTTATAATTCAATTCTTGCGCTTTGGTGGATATAGAAGATTTGTGTGCCAAGAGAAAAGCTCTACTCCAGTCCTCATCAGGGAGTGTGATATTGAGTTCGTGTTCCCAACTCCTTTAGAACGGGAGTTTCTCTGCAAGGGGATAAGAAGTTAACATTTTATAAAGACCTGAGAGGGCTCGTTTCTCCGAATGTTTGCCTAGGCACCACATTTCAAATGGTGTTGCCGACCTCTGAATGTCAAGGAGCGACTGACACCTGGAGTATAAGCTTCTAAGTTGATAGTAATTGAATTTAGAGAACATCATGGTGCTCAGGTCGCCCACCAGGTCTTAATAACTTATTAAGGAGCCTGAGGAGATCACACCCGCAAAAAACTGACCGGACAGCGTCGTTTCCCAGGAGGTGGGCAAGAGGGAGCATTAAGGCCTCGGGTAACAGTGGATTGCTGAGGAGTGATGAGCAGGGACCCCCTGGAGTCAATAGACTCATCTTGGAGGCAAAGGTTCTGCAAATGAAGATTCATGTTTGTGTCACTAATGGAATTCCAGTGAGCAGCTTCCTTGGGAGTAACGTAGATGGAAGCCAGGGCAGGCCCGCTACCGGGTCTACATAAAGTTGGGACTCGAGTTGGACCCAAAATTTTGATTTCGCATTTCAAAAGTTGTCTAGTATGTGGACTGCTACTGATGCTAGATAATATGCTTGGAAATCAGGAAGGGACAATCCACCATCCGGTTTTGGACGTATCAGGGTGGACTGGGCTATCCTGGGGTGCTTATGTGCCCATATAAAGTGGTTAACTAACTGGCGCAGAGATATGAAGAAGGACTTAGGTATGGAAATAGGGACAGCCTGAAAGAGGTACAAGAGACGGGGCAGTATATTCATTTTCAATATATTAATCCTGCCAATCCAAGAAAAATCTTGCCTGTCCCATTTCAGAAGGTCCTGCGTTATGTAACAAAAATAATAAAAGGGCTGGGTGGACTACAGTACCCAGAAAGATTAGCAAGATTAGGGTTATTTAGTTTAGAGAAAAGACGGCTTCGGGGGGACATAATAAATATGTTTAAATACATCAAAGGTCAATATAGAGATCTCTCCCAAGATTTTTTTATACCCAGGGCTGTATCTAGAACAAGGGGGCATCCTCTATGTCTTGAGGAACGAAAGTTTCTACATAAACAAAGAAAGGGATTCTTTACTGTAAGAGCAGTGAGACTGTGGAACTCTCTGCCAGAGGGACTTGTCATGGTGAATTTCAATAACGGAGTTCAAAAATGGTTTAGATGCATTTCTGGAGCGTAATAATATAACAAGTTATAGTGTCTAGGATTCAGGAGAGGGGTCATTGAACCAGGGATTTTTCTGATTGCCAGATTGGAGTCGGGAAGGAATTTTTCCCTAAAATGAGGACAATTGGCTTCTACCTCATTGGGGGTTTTTGCCTTCCTCTGGATCAACACCTTAGCATAGCAGGCTGAACTGGATGGACGTCTTGTCTTTTTTCGGCCTTATAAACTATGAAACTATGTTGCGGAGAAGGGGAGCAAAATTTAGGTAAAAAATCTTATCAGGGTCGGGAGGAATTTGCACACCCAGATATGGAAAGGACTCCTTGGTCCAGGAAAGCGAAAAGGAAGATTTCAATTGATTCAAGTCCTGTTGGTGGATGTTGAGAGCTTTGCTCTTTGTCATGTTAATTTTATGATTGCTGAACAGACTATATTCCTCCAAGGTTCTGAGGGAGGCAGATAATGAGATATGTGGTTTAATGAGATAAAGGAGCAAATCGTCCGTGAAGGCCGAACATTTTACCTGTAAGTGCCCAGTTCGAACCCCGTGTATATATGGATCGTTACATATAGCCTGTAATAAATGCTCCATGGCGAGGATATATAGAACAGGGGATAGAGGGCATCCCTGTCTGATGCCATTCCGAATCGCCACAGGATCAAACAAAGAACCATTAATATGGATTTGGGCCTGCGGAGATGTATAAAGGGCCAAGATCCGACTACTCATGATGGGACCCATACCAATGGTCTCCAATACCCCGGACAGAAAAGGCCACGCCACCCGGTCAAACGCCTTTTCCACGTCCAGTGAAAGAATCACACATGGGATCCTCTCCTCTTGAACCCGATGCATGAGGGTGAAGGTCTTTAGGGTGTTGTCTCTCGCCTCCCTGGAGGGCACAAACCCCACTTGTTCCAAGTGGATAAGCATATCTAAGAGTGGATTAAGATGAGAAGCAAGCATCTTTGCAAAAATTTTAGCGTCAGTATTAATCAGTGATATTGGCTTGTAGCTCTGACATAATGCTGGGTCCTTTCCTTCTTTCGGAATTACAAGTGATATGTGCTCTTAAGAAAGCTGGGTCAAAAGGGTAAGTGTCTGAAACTGTATTGAATGCCTTGAAGAGAGCCTCTGCTAGATCCCTACCCAAAACCTTATAGAACGAGACTGTACAGCCATCCGGGCCAGGGCTTTTACCTGAGGGCATGGATGAAATTGCCCACCTAAGCTCGTCAGCAGAGAAAGGCTTCTCCAGAGAGGCGAGAGACTGTTGAGGGAGAGAAGGAAGAGCAGTCTTAGGTATGACTGTAAGAGCTGGGTGTGGGGTGGGAGATCCAGCTGGGTGGCAGGACATGGGAGATTATAAAGGCTAGAATAGTATTTATGGAACACTGAAAGAATCACCTCAGTCAGGTGCACGATTTGCCCTTCCGAGTTCTTGATTGCCGAGACAAAAAGAGAAGCCCTCTTATCTCGGAGAGTACGTGCCAAGAATTTACCAGGCTTGTTGCTTCAAGTATAAAGAGAACTTGCGCAAAGGTTGCGGTACCTCTTGTGCTTATGCTCCATGAGTTGGAGAATTTCATGACGTCTCTGCGTGAGGGCCCTGAGGTCTGCCTCTAAGCCCGTAGACTTATGTGTCGCTTCAAGGCAGGTCAGTTGTGTCAAAAGAGACTGTAGTTTGTAGGCTGACACCTTTTTAAGACGGGCCCCATGATTAATGAGGACCCCTCGAAGCAAACACTTGAGGGCCTCCCATTGAGTCTGGGGTGGTGTAGGGTCAGCGAGGTGATCTATCGTAAACGAAGAAACAGAACGCTGCAGGTCCAACAAGTAGAGGGAGTCGTTTAGCAAGGATTCATTCAGTTTCCAAGAGAATGTGGCACGTTTATAACTCAGAAGAGCGAAATCGCAATGTATGCATTCCTAATGGTTGCGTCTACTACATATTCGAAGAGGGAGTGCTGTGGGAGAATATAATCAATACGACTATACGAGTTGTGTGGGAAAGAATAAACAGTGTAGTCTTTGTCTTTGGGATGTAAGAGTCTCCACACATCCATCAATTACATATTGTGCAGCATTTTTTTAACTCTGTTGAGGGTGCATAAAGCAACCACTGATCTACCTGCTGAGGTGTCAAGGAGGGGATTCAATACTAATTTAAAGTCTCCGCAAAGTATGATATACCCTTGGGCAAAACACGTAAGGTTATCTAGGGTCTTAGGTAAGAAGGCAGTCTGGCCCGTGTTAGGGGCATAGATGTTTGCCAGGGTGTATAGGTGGCCCTGCAACTTAAATTTAACAAAAATCGCCCTAGAGTTGTCATCTTGGAAGGCGTCCATTATCTGGGCGGGCAAGGACTTCTGAAAGAAAATCGCTATTCCCTTTGTTTTGGATGTGGAACTACTAGAATGACACCAGACAGGGTAATAACGATTGCAGTATGATTTGATATGGGCTGAGAGAAGGAGGGTCTCCTGTAAGCATACTATCTGGGAGTGTTGTTTGTGCAGAAGATACAGAATCTTCGATCTTTTCTCGGGGACATTAAAACTCCTTAAATTAAGGGAAGTGATCCTGAGATTAGCCATTAGGAGGTAACTCTTGAATGGGTGTCAGGGGGGACCCGAGAACCTTTCCCAATCGTGCAATCTGAACCAACCATAGCAGTAAACATTTTAAGAACAGTAAACATTGAACTCTAGTTAACCAAGAGCCGTAAAAATGGGACCAAGAAACTAAAATGAGCAGATAAATCACTGCATAGGCCATAAGATGCTACCAGTAGGCCTTATCTATTGGGGGCCATCAAGGACCAAGGTAAAGAACACAATTTTAAGTAAACTCTAGGAACAACAATAACTGAGCAATTCAGGACAAATAGTGCTAATTTGAACATGCCAATTGAAAATAGCCGACACCCGGGACACCCGAGGCCAATAGAGAAGTTAAAGCGGGATGGGGTAAGAAGAGGAAGGGGAATGAAAAAGAGAAAAAAGAAGAAAAAAAAAAGTGGAAGAAGGAAATGGGAGGATGGGGGTCAGGAAGAGGAAGGGGGGGGAGGAGGGAGAGAAGTTAGGGTTCAAAGGACTCACGGTGACCCCGCCGTCGCCCGCCCCCGACCAAGCAAGTATAAAACACAAAAGGGTGTAATTTCGGATAGAGGAGACACCCAGAAGGCCGAAAAGTCACAGATCTAAAGGTTCGATTCCCGCGACCAGGGAACCGAGGAAGAGTCAGGAAGGAAGAATGATCCGAGGGGGACTAGGATGAAAAAAACAAGACTCAACTCCCCGATTCACTGATGCGGGTGCCCGAACCCCCCTGCAACTGAGAAACTACTCAGCCCAAGAGGGTGACCCAAAAAACTAAGAAAACAGGATAAATGCGCAGTTAGCCTTAGAGTGGGGTAACCCCGCTAGGTGAATCTTAAAAGTCAACGGTTAGGATGAAGGTCGGGCTTTTACGTCGTCGTCTGGACCGCTGGGACCCCGGGGTAGCCAGGGGAATTCCTGGATTGGGGGCTCGGCAATTGTACTCGTGCGAAGGGCGCTTCTGAAGAAATCGCCTAAGACCAGTCCGGCAAGGAAATATCCTGGAGATTAAGTGCCGAGGTGAATCATGAAAGATCGTCAGGGGAGCGGAAAACTAGGACAGTATCCTTATGTTGCACTTGGAGAGAGAAAGGGTAGCCCCATCTGTTTGGGATGTTGTTGGACTGGAGGGCGAATAGAGCGGTTTGATTGCAGCCCGCATGCGCAGCGTACGTCTGGAGAGGTCCGGAAACAGTCCCAGTCTGGTGCCCTCAAACTCAACACTTTGCATTAACCGGGCTTTCCTCATAATCTCTTCTTTAATAATGTAACAGTGAATCCTGCATATTATATCTCTGGGTTTTGTCACATCTTGGCTTTGCGGTCGCAGTGCCCTGTCAGCTCGCTCAAATTCAATCGGGGTATTTTCTGGACGACCGAGAATGTAGTTAAAGACTTTAGTCAGAGTGGGGATTAAGTCCACAGTCTTGACAGTTTCGGGCAGGCCTCTAACCCCGACGTTGTTGCGCCTACTCCGATTTTCCAGGTCGTCTAATTGGACGGAAAGCTGGGATTGATATTTGCTCTGATCAGAGATAGATGCCTGCAGATCGGCTATGGCGAGATTTGTTGATTCTTGAGCCTTTTCTAGGTTTTGTACTTTGCTCTGCAAGACGATGATGTCTGACTGCACCGGCTGTAAATCCCGCCTCCAAGCGTGTTGCATATCTTGTGCTAATAGCTTCATGTCAAGCTTGGTGGGTAGAAGCGACAGCAGGGCCCTCGATTCTGGGTGACCCTGTAAGGCGAGCAAGGCAGCTTCTGGATTGGGGAGGCAAAGAGGCTGGCTCATTGCAGGATTCTCCGCAGTTGGGGAGGTGGAGAACGGGAGCTCCACGACATGCAGGGGATGCGATGGACTGCCTCCCCAGGTAGAAGAAGTTGTGCTGGATACCCAGGATGGGCTGCTCTGCATCTGGGTGTTTGCTGGACTGCGGGTGTTCATGTACATTGCTGATGGAATCAGGGTGGCAGGGGACCCCCGGCCCCCCGTATCAGGGGGCCCACCGCCACCCCAAGACTCATCCAGTTCTGTCCCCGTCGCTGACCACATGAAGGCAGCTCCACCGCCCCTGTCTCGTTGGACCCGAGAAATCTCAGAGTTTCTGAGTTCAGAAAGCGGGTCCACATGGCCAAAGTCTCCCAATGACCCCTGGTGGGAATTAATGGTGGCAGTCTGAGTTGCACTCTGTGTCGTGCCCAGTCATGAACGGTTGAGCCCTGTCTGCGATGGACTCATTTGCCTATTGAGGCTACTGGTAGAGACTGCTGGAGCGTTCTTCCCCCTCTGGGTGAGAGGAATGTCCAGAGGGTTAGAGGGCCCTTCAAGGCCAACATCCAGGTGGGCCAGAGACGTTTCAGTAGAGGGTCCCACACCTGTGCCCCTTGACAATCCCGGTGACAGGTGAGGGGGGACCACATCTGAGGCACTCAGGGCCTCCGCCGCCCAAGTCATGGAGGTGTTATGGGCTGACTGTGGACTTCAAGCTTGTTCTGGGGAGCGGGCTGGCAACGGCTCCTTATCTGGGGCACGAGCTAATGCTCCCTGATGATGTTTAGGTGACGCCATATCTGCTTCAGGCCGTGGCAGGCTCAGGAGACTCCATCCGGCCTTCCTCTGATGCCGGGCCGTGGCGCAGGGACGAACGCGCAGCTCGCGGCTGTGTAAGTAAGTCGTGCGCCACAGAAGCCGTGGCCGGCCCCCTGTCCTCCTCGATCACAGAGATGTGGGGTGGAAGATCGCGGGAGCTTGGAGCTGAGGTAGGTTGAGGATCCGCGGCAACATATTCCATCCTCCTCTTGGCGGTGCTGCGCCCTGTAGCTGGCGGGCAAGATGGCGCCGGGGGCTCCGGCGCACGGGAAAGCGGCTCGTCTTCCTGGAGCTCCTGCAGGGGAGCAAAATAATTGGAAATAGACACTCCGGTGGGTGCAGGAAGGATCTTGGTGGTGGTGGACACCCTTTTTGCTCGTTTCTGGCCCATAATGAACGCTCGGTCCTAGGGAATGCACTGGTCCTGAGAGGAGCTCATGCAGTGCACGTCCTCACACTGGCATGGCTAAGCTCCCCCCCCCCCCCTGTGTTTTTTATTTTTAACAGCGCTCACTGTGCAGTATCCATGACAAGATAGCTTTACTCTATGGGTCGATACGATTACGGCAATACCCAGTTTATGTAGTTTTTTTTATGTGGAAACACTTTTTTAAAGTGTTTTTAATGTGTAAAACAATTTTTATGCATCGCTGTCTTCTGAGAGCCATAACTTTTTTATTTTTCCGTATACAGAGATGTGTAAGGATTTTTTTTGAGGGATGAACTGACGTTTTAATTGGTACAAATTTGGCATTTATGAGTTTTCGGTCGCTTTTTATTCTATTTTGTGTGCTGCGGGATGAACAAAAATCGCAATTCTTTGAATGTTTTTTTTTTTTTTTTTTTTAAACAGCATTCACCGGAAAGGTTAATTAATATTACATATTTATAGGACAGGTCATTACGCACACGGCGATACAAAATATGGGTACTTTATTTATTTTTGATCTTTTTTGGGGCGTTTGGCGTCTGTAAAGGGGAAAAGGGCGATATACGTGTTTTTATTTTATTTTTTGTGTTTTACTTTTTTTTCACTTTTCTTTACTTTTTTTTATACTTTTCCCCATAGGGAATTTCTAACAGCAGTCATCAGATTGCTGTTAGAAGTAGGCCAGTACACAAGCATTGCTGCTTGTACTGGTCGCCATGACAACTGTCAGTCACGATGCCCACAATGCATTGTGGGCAAACGTGACATCAAAGATGGCTCCGGGAAGTGATCTCCAGTTCCCGGAGCCGGCTGGTAAGCGATCGCTGCTGCACTTACATGCAGCAGCGCGACTGAAGCAGGCAGGAGGGGCTCCCTCCTCCTGCCTGCGACTTAGCTCCGACGATCTTAATTAGGGTTAAACACCTGTGGCTGAAGCTCACCCCGGCCGTGGGTGATGCGGCATGAGGCCAGCGGTAATATACCGCTGGTCCCATGTCGCGATCGTGCGGGGCTCGCCCACAAGCCTGCACAATCGCCAGGACATATACATACGTCCATTTGCGGGAAGTCACTTCCCGCTAGGACGTAAGCACACATCCCATGTCGGGAAGGGGTGAAAGAAAATAGGGCCCAATACTGAACCTGTGGTACCCCACTAGTAACAGGGATCCAGTCTAATTGCTATCCTTTGTTTTCCTATCACTGAGCCAGTTGCTTACCCACCGGCACACATTTTCTCCCGGCCCAAGCATTCTCATTTTACTTACCAACCTTTTATGTGGAACAGTATCAAATATAAGACCAAACAAACACACGAACCAGCTCACCTGAACGGCACAATGAATGAATAGTCCTTGCTAGAAACTCTGGGCGACATGTATGAACGGGCTTTTCGCCTGTTTTTAGGAGTAAACTGCTCCTCCCGGCCCGAATCCCCCTGTCGGACGCAGGGATGGCAGT
>JAODAL010008991.1:92500-113711 GCA_025379985.1 Phyllomedusa bahiana
GGAATAGCAATAGAGAGAATTGCCGGGAAATACAGTAATGCAAATTCTGTAAGCTATTCTCAGATGTCGGCAAATAAAACCAGCCATTCAGAATAGTGACAACAAAGACACTTTATAAGCTATGGAGGAGAATTGACCAATCAGAATTGGAGCGACAAAGACCCATTATAAGCTATGAGGAAAATGACCAATCAGAATAGAGGCGACAAAGACCCATTTTATCCTATGAGAGGTGGGAAGAAGGGGGGGGGGGGGGGTGGGGGGGGGGGGGGGGGGGGGGGGATTTGATAAGGCGGGATATTGCAAAATACAATAAGGGAATAAAGAAAAAGAGCGAGTGGCTGTGCTATCGGTGGCGTGGGCGAAGCCCAGCCAATCAGAGCGCGAGCTACTTCCCCTTTGTAGTTCTATGGAGAGATGGGCGCAATGCAATCCTCGGCGCTCAGCGCCGTGCATAACGGAGTATGATTAAAAAACGCATTTTTTATTAATGTAAAACATTCATCAGATATAGCGCTGAAAACCTCTCTCTAAAATTAAATGCAGTTAAATCCCGAACAAGCTTTGGTCGCCGAGACCGGCGCTACATAAGGAATTGCAATTCGAGAGACTTGCCGGGAATACAGGAAAATTCAAAATTGTTTTAAGCTATTTCTGATTGGCGCCATAAACCAGCCAAAATCAGAAGTAGGAGAGACAGTGCCCATTATAAACCTATGGAAGAGGAATTGACCATGCAGAATAGGAGTGACAGAAAAGAGGCCGCGTTATTCTAGAACAATGGAGAGCGAGGCGAGCGCTCCCTATGGGTTTTCTAATTGCACATCTGAAATAAAAAGGTACAAATAAAATGATAAGACTACAGAAGTTGTGCCCGATGAGTAGTATAAAAAGAATAATAATATGGGGTGTAACGAAAAAAAATATTAAATCAATAAAATCAGGTTTATATCTTTGATTTTGTTACACCCGTAGTTTTCTGGTTATTGGTTGCATGACTATTGAATCCTTGCTAACGATAATAAAGAAATAACCTGATTTTTTTATGAATTAATATTTCTGGAAATTTACCCCAATTATTATTTATTTATAAGCACATCGGGACTACTTCGGCCAGTATTATCATTTGATTTCGGCCAGGACAGTTTTATTTCAGATTGCATTAGAAAATCCTATGGAGCGTCGCTTCGCTCTCCCCATTGGTCCAAATAACCCGGGCCTCTTTAACTTAGCCAATCACAAACAGAGCTCTGCATTTCTTTCCCATGGAACCTATGAGAAAGTAGCTCGCGCCTGATTGGCTAAGCTAAGCCGGAACGAGCCCCCGCCGCTTTCAACCAATCAGCTCTTTTCTGCCTTTTTACGGTATTTTGAACTGTGCCGCCACTTTGAATATGAATGGTCAATATTTCTCCCATAGGATACAATGGGTCCCTGTCGCTCCTATTGCTGATTGGTCCAGTCCCTCCATAGGTTAGAATGGGGCCACTGTCGCTCCTATTTCCGATTGGCTGGTTTTATGGCGACCATATCAGAAAGCTTAAACAATTTGAATTAACTGGTATTTCCCGGCAAATCCCTCTCTATTGCAATTCCTTATGTAGTCGCCATTCTCGGCGACAAGCGTGTTGTCGGGATTTAACTGGTTTTAATTTTAGAGAAGGTTTCCGCGCTTTATCTGGATAATGATTTGGACACTTAATATAAAATAGTTTTTAATCAGTGACTCAAGCCGCACGGCGCGAGCGCCGAGATTGAAGTTTGCGACGATCTCTACATAGATTACAATGGGATAAGTAGCTCGCACTCAGATTGGCTTGGATAGCCAAGCCACGCTAGCTCAGGCCACTCAGCTTCTTTTCTGCAGTATTTACTGTTATTTTGGAACTGTCCCGCCTTTGATTTTTGATTGGTTCTAAGACTTCCTCCATAGGATATAATGGGTCTTTGTTCGCTCCTATTCTGATAGTCAATTCTCCCCATACTATAATGGGATCTTTGTCACTCCTTAATTCTGATTGGTCAATACTCCTCCCTAGCTGATAATGGGTCTTTTTGCTCCTATCTGATCTGGCTGGTTTATGCCGACAATGGAGAATAGCCTTACAGAATTTGAATTACCTGTATTTCCCGGCAATTCTCTCTAATTGCAATTCCCGATGTAGCGCCGGTCTCGCGACAAAACGCGTTGTTAGGGATTACTATTTATGTTTATAGAGGTTTCAGCTATTTTTCAGAAAATAAATATTTTACATTTAATAAAAATGTTTTTTTTATTCATACTCCCATGCGCACGGCGCTGAGAGCCGAGATTGCATTGCGCCATCTCTCCATCGACTACAAGTGGGAGAAGTAGCTCGACTCGATTGGCTGCGATGCCAAGCCACCGCTAGCTCAACCAATAAGCTCTTTTCAGCATGTTAACCTGTATTTTGAAGCTGTCCCGCCTTTGATTTTGATTGGTCTAACTTGCGTCCATAGGCCTATAATGGGCCTGGCGCATCTATTCTGATTGGCTAGATAAGCCAAGCCCCCGCTAGGCTCAGCCAATCAGGCTTTTTCTGCATTTTACTGGAATTTGAACTGTCCCCGCCTTTGATTTCTGATTGGTCAATAGTTCTCCGATTTTTTAATGGGTCACTGTCGCTCCTATTCTGATTGCCCGGTTTCTGCCGACCCATGAAATAGCTTTCAAATTGAATTACTGTATTTCCGCAGTTCCAATATCCGAATTCTTGATGTAGCGCCGTTCTAGATTTTTGGGAAAGTGTTTTTTTATGTATTTTTTATTTTTTGAGGTTTGGCTCTATTGTCCTGAGAATGTTTTCCCGACGTTATAAAGGCGATTTTTTTATTCCTACGCCGCACGGAATCTTTAATGATTCTCGGCTGTTCTCCAGCCTTTCTCGCATCGGAAGTACATGTGAGGCGCAGTCCCGCACAGCGCGCCATGGCCCCGCACTGCCCCACACACTGCGAGGTGCAGGGACTTTTCCCCCCCCCCCCCCCCATGTAATGAGCGCCCCTCCGTCGGGACGGCGAATCTTAGGCGGTAGCAGCGCCGCACTGCTCCTAAGTCCCGCACTGCAACCTCAAACACTGACGAGGCCGGGCGACTTTACATAGGATGTATGAGCGCTCCCCAGGTGCTGACATAAATCAGAGTGAGATTTCGCCGGAAAACCGGCTGAAAGGTGCGCCCCGACGTGGCGAGATTCATACATGTCGCCCTTTGTGCTCAGACCAACGCTCCAAGATGCGTTTAAATCTCACAGAAGCAAAAGTTCAAATGGTCGGCATCAGGATGATTCAAATGCAAGAAAATTATTTATTGGAGTATTGCCAAACAATGTACAGTGCAGTGGCAAGGCATAAAATCAGAGAGGCAATGTCATAGTAATGCTGACATGTTTCAAATGCCTTGGAAAAATCTAAATATATGACATCCAATGTCTCACCCCGATCCAGCCTAGAACTAACCTCCTCATAGAAGCTGATGAGATTAGTTTGACAGGACCTATCCTTCATAAATAGTGATGAGCAAGCAATACAAAATTCGACTTCGGGGCAAACCCCGAATTTTAAGAAATTCTGGCCGAACCCCATTATAGTCAATGGGAGATGATGTTTGGGTTAATTTTTATACTAACACAGGTGAGGAGAAGCCACAATTACCTTCCAGAAGAGTAATTATGGTGCCGTGGAACAACTTAGTGAAGACAATTTGGCTTCTAAAAGATCACAGAAAAAAAATTCACATCTAAAATAATTAATTCTTTCAATGGCTAACTGAAAAGATGAGGACTGCATAGCTATACGAGGTGCAGCAGTAGCTACTGTTTGCTAACCCTTTGCTATGTGCTACCCTTTGACACGTAAGACGACACCTGTATTGGAAATGACACATGGTAACTGGCAGGAGCCCCCTATCACTTTTTTCACCAGCGCCCAAGAACATGTGATATATGTGATGGCAGCAAGAACATCCCAACGGGGAACATGGAAGTTCATCTGGCGGGGCCGTAGTTATAGGAGGTGCAGTGGTAGCCAGGGCTGCCGTCAGTTATCTATTAACCGTTTCAAGGCCCCATGCAACTAAATCAAATGGGGCTTCCACCCATTATTTACTATTTTTAACATATCACTGGTCCTCTTTTTGATTAGGGCCCCTGACAGGAGTACTGCCCTGTTGGCACCTGCGTCACCCCTTTTACAGTAGCCTGACCCCAAAACCAGCAAAAATGACCTTATGGATAGTGTTGAGCGATTGCGTTGGCTATCGAGATCGAGCGATAGTCGATAGTCGGCCGCTATCGATAAGGTTTTTCGATAGTGAGCATCGATTATGAGCCGATTACCATTAAAGTCTATGGAGAGCAACACCCCCTTCATTACTACACCCAAACAAGGCTGGAGAAGCTGAAATTAACATCCACAACAGTCAAATGGATACTGCTACATCGTAGCAACACCTTAGGTTATAAAAGTTTTCACCACAGAAAAAAAGTCACAGATCATTCACATCCCTGTCTTGTACACAGCCTGACCCTTAAACCTGCATCACCCACAAATTAAAAAGTGCCAGAAGCAGAATGTTTGAACCAGCATGTTACTTGAACATGGAATTGATATCCCTGTCCTGAACGCAGCAATGACCCCAAACCTGTATGACCCCCAGATTTAAAAACTGCCGCAAAACAGAGTCTTTCAACACCATTTTAGTTTCACTGGACATTTGACTATCCCTGGTCCTGGACCGCAGTATGACCTTAAACCTGTCTGACCCCCAGATTTAAAGAAGTGCCGGGAAAAGGAGTCCTGTTAATGGGGTCTGTATCTGTTATGGAGTTTCGTAAATTACAAGGTCTTTTTTGCACTCTTTCAATTCACCTGTGTTGACTATTAGAATTGCTGTTTTAAGTTTACGTGGATGCTGCGTCAATTAACAAAGCGGGGTGCTGCAAAAGTAAAAAACACGTATCTGTTTGTTTTTCGTATAATACACGGTATTTTTTGCACCTTCTATTTCAACTGTGTAACTATAGAATTGGCTGTTTAAGATTTTACGTGGATGCTGCGCAATGAACAAAGCTGGGTGCGCCAAAGTCAAAAAACACGTATCTGTTATGTTTTCGTATAATACACGGGTAGTTTTTGCACTTTTCAATTCACCTGTGGGTGACAATAGAATTTGCTGTTTTATAAATTTATGTGGAAGCTGCGTCAATGAACAAAAGCTGGGTGCGCAAAAGTAAAAAAACACGTATCTGTTATGTTTTTCCGTATAATACACGGTAATTGATTGCTCCTTTCAATTCACCTGTGTGTGACTATAGAATGCTGTTTTAAGATTTCCGGTGGATGCTGCGTCAATTAACAAAGCTGGGGTGAGCAAAAGTAAAAAAACACGTACTGTTTATGTTTTCGTATAAATACACGGTATTTTTTGCACCTTGCAATTTCAACTGGTGGTAACTATAGAACTGCTGTTATTAAGATTTACGTGTATGCTGCGTCAATGAACAAAGCTGGGGTGCGCAAAAGTCAAAAACACGTTAGTCTGTGATGTTGTCGTATAATACCGGTATTTTTGCACCTTTCAATTCACCTGTGGTGACTATAGAATGCTGTTTTAAAGATTTATGTGGAAGCTGCGTCAATGAACAAGCTGGGTGCGCAAAAGTAAAAAACACGTAAACTGTTAATGATTTCGTATAATACACGGTAAATTATGTTGCACCTTTCAATTCACCTGGGGTGATATAGAATTGCTAGTTTTAAGGATTTACGAGATGCTGCGCTATGAACAAAGCTGGGTGCGCAAAAGTAAAAAACACGTATCTGTTATGTTTCGTATATACAGCTGTATTTTTGCACCTTTCCATTCACCTGTGGTGACTATAGAATTGCTGTTTTAAGATTACCGTGGATGCTGCGTCAATGACCACTGCTGGGTGTGCAAAACTCAAAACACACGTAACTGTTATGTGTTTGGTATAATAAACGGTATTTTATGCACCTTCAATTCACCTTGGTGAATATAGAATTGCTGTGTAAGATTTACGTGATGCTGCTCAATGAACAATGCCTGGGTGTGCAAAGTCTAAAAACTCGTAACTGTTATGTTTTCGTAGGAAACACTGTATTTTTTGCACCTTTCAATTCACCTGTGGTGCATATAGAATTGCTGTTTTAAGAGTTACGTGGATGCTGCGTCAATGAACTAACGCTTGGTGTGCAAAAGTCAAAAAACACGAAACTGTTATGTTTCGTATGATACACGGTATTTTTTGCACCTTTCAATCACCTTGTGAATATCAGAAAATTGCTGTTTTAAGAGTTACGTGGATGCTGGCGTCAATGAACAATGCGTGGTGTGCAAAAGTCCAAAAACACGTAACTGTTATGTTTTCGTATGAATACACGGTATTTTTGCACCTTTCAATTCACCTATGGTGAATATAGAATTGCCTGTTTTAAGATTAACGTGGATGCTGCGTCAATGAACAAGCTGGGTGTGCAAAAGTCTTAAATAACACGTAACTGTTTATGTTTCGTATGATACACGGTAATTTTTTGCACCTTTCAATCATCCTATGGTGAATATAGAATTGCCTGTTTTAAGATTTACGTGGTTGCTGCGTCAATGAACAATGCTGGGTGTTGCAAAAGTCAAAAAACACTACTGTTTATGTTTTTCGTATGATACTCTGGTAGTTTGTTTGCACGCAAGAAGACTTTTTTTTTTTTTTTCTTGTCTTTTTGGGCTTTGTTTTTTTTTTATTTTTGTTTTTTTCAGTCTTTCAATTCAACCTGTGGTGAATATAGAATTGCTGTTTTAAGATTTACGTGGATGCTGCGTCAATGAACAAACCTGGGTGTGGTAAAGTCAAAAAACACGTAACTGTTATGTTTTGGTATAATACAACGGTATTTTTTGCACCTTTCAATCCCCTATGGTAACTATAGAATTGCTGTTTTAAGAATACGTGGATGCTCGCGTCAATGAACAATGCTGGGTGTGGCAAAAAGTCAAAAAACACCGTAATTGTTATGTTTCGTATGAATACACGGGAATTTTTTGCACCTTTCAAATTCACCTGTTGCTGAATATAGAATTGCTGTTTAAGATTTACGTGGATGCGTGCGTCATTTAACAATGCTAGGTGTGCAAAAGTCAAAATAAACACGTAACTGTATGGTTTGTTTATTTTTTTTTTTTTTTTTTCGTAATGATACACGGGTATTTTTGCACCTTTAAAATTCACCTATGGTGAATATAGAAATTTTTTTGCTTGTTATAAGATTTACATGGATGCTGCGTCAATGAACATTGCTGGGTGTGCAAAATTCAAAAAACACGTAACTGTTTATGTTTTGGGTAATAAACGGTATTTTTTTGCACCTTCAATTCACCTTGTGGTGAATATAGAATTGCTGTTTGTAAGATTTACGTGGATGCTGCGTCAATGAAACAATGCGGGGTGTGCAAAAGTCAAAAAACACGTAACTGTTATGTGTTTCGTATGAATACACCGGTATTTTTTGCACCTTTCATTCACCTGTGTTTGAATATAGAAATTGCTGTTTTAAGATTTACGTGATTGCTGCGTCAATGAATAACGCTTGGTGTGCAAAAAGTTCAAAAAAACACGTAACTGTTATGTTTCGTATGATACACGGTATTTTTTGCACCTTTCAATTCACCTTTGGTTGGAATATAGAATTTGCTGTTTTTAAGATTACGTGATGCTGCCGTCAATGAACAATGCTGGGTGTGCAAAATTCAAAAAACACGTAACTGTTATGTTTTTCCGTATGATACACGGTATTTTTAGCACCTTTCAATTCACCTTATGTGAATATAGAATTGCTTGTTTTAAGATGTTACGTGATGCTGCGTCAATGAACAATGCAGTGTTGCAAAAGTCAAAAACACGTAACTGTATGTTTTCGTATGATACGACGGTGATTTTTGCACCTTTCAATTCACCTATGGTGAATAAAGAATTGGCTGTTTTAAGATTTACGTGGGAGGCTGCGTCAATGGAACATGCTGGGTGTGCAACAAGTCCTAAAGAAACACGTAACTGTTTATGTATCGTATGATACACGGTATTTTTTGCACCTTTCAATTCACCTGTGGTGAATATAGGGGGGGGGGGGGAATTGCTGTTTGTAAGATTTACGTGGAGCTGTGGTCCAATGAACAAACCTGGGTTGCAAAAGTCAAAAACACGTAACTGTTATGTTTTGTATAATAAACGTTATTATTGCACCATTAATTCACCTATGGTGAACTATCAGAATTGCTGTTTTAATATTACGTGATGCTGCGTCAATGAACAATGCTGGGTGTGCAAAAAGTCAAAAACACTAACTGTTATGTTTCGATGAAACAGGTATTTTTTGCACTTTCATTCACACTTTGTGAATAGAGAATTGCTTGTTTTAAGATTTACGTGGATGCTGCGTCAATGAACAATGCAAGGTGTGCAAAAGTCAAAAAACCGTAACTGTTATGTTTTCGTATGATTTACACGTAGTTTTTGCAACCTTTCAATTCACCGATGGTGGAATAAAGATTGCTGTTAGACGATTTACGTGGATGCTGCGTCAATGAACAATGCGGGGTGTGCAAAGTCAAAAAACACGTAAACGGTTATGTTTTTCGTATGGAATCTCGTTATTTTTTGCACCTTTTTCATTCACCTGTGGTGAATATAGAATTGCTGTTTTAAGATTTACGGTGGACTGGCGTCAATGAACAATGCTGGTGTGCAAAAGTCAAAAAATACGTAACTGTACTGTTTTCGTATGATCACGGTATTTTTTTGCACCTTTCAATTCCACCTATGGTAATACAGAATTGCTGTATTAAGATTTAACGTGGATGCCTGCGTCATGAACAAATGCTGGGTGTGCAAATGTCAAAAACACGTAACTGTTATGTTTTCGTATGATACACGGTATTTTTTTGCACCTTTCAATTCACCTATGGTGAATACAGAATTTGCTGTTTACAAGGATTTACGTGGATGCCTGCGTCAATGAACAAACCTGGGTGTGCAAAAGTCAAAAAAACACACGTAACTGTTATGTTTTGGTATAATAACCGGTATTTTTGCCCCTTTCAATAAACTGTGAGAATAAATTAGAAAAATTGCTGTTTTAAGATTTACGGGATGCTGCGTCAATGACAATGCTGGGATGTGCAAAAGTCAAAAAACACGTAACTGTATGTGTTCGTATATACACGGTATTTTTTGCACCTTTCAATTCACCTGTGGTAATATAGAATTGCGGTTTTAAGATTTACTGGATGCTGCGTCAATGAATAATGCTTGGTGTCAAAAGTCAAAAAACACGTAACTGTTATGTTCGTATGATACACGTTACTTTTTTGCACCTTTCATCGACCTGTGGTGAATATAGAATTGCTGTTTAAGATTTACGTGATGCTGCGTCCATGAACAATGCCTTGGTGTGCAAAAGTCCAAAAAACACGTAACTTGTTAGTTTTCGTATGATAAACGGTAATTTTTGCACCTTTCAATTCACCTATGTGAAATCATAATTGCTGTTGTTAAGATTACGTGGATGCTGCGTCAATGAACAATGCTGGGTGTGCAAAAGTCAAAAACACGTAACTGTTATGTTTTCGTATGATACACGGTATTTTGTTTGCACCTTTCAATTCACCCTATGGTGAATATAGAATTGCTTTTTAAGATTTACGTGGATGCTCTCAATGAACAATGCTAGGTGTGCAAAAGTCAAAAAACACTAACAGTTTTATGTTTTCGGTATGAAACACGGTATTTTTTGCACCTTTCATTCACTGTTGGTGAATATAGAATGCTGTTTTAAGATTTACGTGGATGCTGCGTCAATAGACAAACCTGGGTGTGCAAAAGTCAAAAAACACGTAACTGTTATGTTTGGTATAATAAACGGTATTTTTTTGCACCTTCAATTCACCTATGGTGAATATAGAAGTGTTGATTTTAAGTTTAACGTGGATGCTGCGTCTAGTGAAAAATTGCTGGGTGTGCAAAAATCAAAAAACACGTAACTGTTTTATGTTGTCGTATGATACACCGGTATTTTTGCACGCTTTCAATTCACTGTGGTGAACTATAGAATTGCTGTTTTAAGATTTAGTGATGCTGCGTCAATGAACAATGCTAGGTGTGCAAAAGTCAAAATACACGTGAAGGTTATGTTTTCTTAGATACACGTATTTTTTGCACTTTCCAATCACCTATGGTGCAATATAGAAATTGCTGTTATAAGATTTACGTGGAGCTGCGTCAATGACAAATGCGTGGGTGTGCAAAAGTCTAAAACTCGTATCTGTTTATGTTTTCGTATGATACACATTAAAAAAAGTATTTTTTGCACCTTTCAATTCACCTGTGGTGAAGTAGAGAATTGCTGTTTTAAATTTACGTGATGCTGCGGTCAATGAACACTGCGGGGTGTGCAAAAGTCAAAAAATACGTAACTGTTATGTTTTCGTATGATACACGGTATTTTTTTGCACCTTTCATTCCCCTGTGGTGAATATAAATTGCTGTTTTAAGATTTACGTGGAGCCTGGGGGGCCCCCCCCCCCCGGGTCCCCCCCCCAAAAAAAAAAAAAAGGAACAAACCTGGTGTGCAAAAGTCAAAAAACCCGTAACTGTTATGTTTGGTATAATACACGGTATTTTTTGCTCCTTTCAATTCACCTGTGGGGAATATAGAAATTGCCTGTTTTTAAGATTTACTGGATGCTGCGTCAATGAACAATGCTGGTGGTGCAAAAGTCAAAAAACACGTACTGTTATGTTTTCGTATGATACTCGGTATTTTTTGACCTTTCAATTCACCTGTGGTGAATATGGGGGGGGGAAATGCTGTTTTAAGATTTACGTGGATGCTGGCGTCAATGAGACAAACTGGGTGTGCAAAAGTCAAAAAACATGTATCTGTTTGTTTTTTGGTATAATAAACGGTTATTTTTTGCACCTTCAATCACCTGTGTGATTATAGAAATTGCTTGTTTTAAGATTTACTGGATGCTGCGTCGATGAACAATGCTGGGTGCCAAAAGTAAGAAAAACACGTAACTGACTATGTTTTCGTATGATACACGGTATTTTTGGCAACAAACAACCTGTGCTTACTACAAATTGCGGATTGTAATTTAACTGCAAGGGTGGATATATCAACAGTCACAGGTGGTTAATGTAAAATTAAAATGAACACATATCTGAAATGTAACTGATAATAACAGTGGATTTGCACCTAAACAAAGAGACCTGCTTATAACTAGAAATATGTATATTCCAATTTAAGTTCAGGCTGCCAAATATCCAGGAAATATTTCAGATGAGCAAACTGTTAATAAAGAAAGATATCCACTGACAATGTCTACACTTAGTCTTGGTAACTTTTTCCTGTGTTCTTTATAGATAGAGCTTGTCGTGTGTTCCGCCCCGCGGCCCCCCCCCTGCTCCCCCGCGTGAATTTAACAGCGGTAGCTGCTGCTTTAAAATTCTCTAGCTAACTACATAAAAGCTTCAATCTATAATATTACACTAAATTGGAAGGACACGCTAATAGTAGAGTTTCTCTGTGCGAAAATAGACTAATTTCGGTGAGCTGTTTGGCCAAGGCAGAGCGCAGGTCCTATTCCCTATGAGAGCGCTGAGAGACACTGAGGCTGAAACAGGAAACGTGTGTTCATAGTAAAACGAGGTCCATGTGATTTTTCCCAGCCAATCGCAACCATACACATCCCGTCATGACTTCGCACAACACATCTCACCCTGCTCTATTCTGTAATCTGATTTGCTGCCCGCCAAAATTGCAGGAAGCTCCGAACAAAGGCGCGAGCTTAATAGATGATGCTCAGATTTTTACCTTAATTATCGCATGATCTGGAAATTTCGATCACCATAAAAACCTGCCGAGTTCACCTTTGCGATAAAATTCGCTCACACTACTTATGGACCAATCAGAAGTAAAATTAGCAAGAAGAAAAGTGTATTTTAAATAGATTTTTTTCAATAGGACGTTTACTATTGGTGTCTTTTCATGACCCCAAAACCATCAAAAAATTAACCTTTTTGACACTCATCAAATTTTAAAGACAAAATTAGGATTTGAAATAACATTTCTTCCAAGATGGAAATTTGCTAACAGTGTCTTCTGCAGTAGCTGGACCCCAACAACTGCAAAGATGAACTTATGGGCACTCAGAATAAAAACGGAAAAAATGCAGCCACCAATATAAAAATCCCTAACTATAAGCTTTCTGCACCCCCTCCCCCAACTAAAATAACTAGCTGCTACCGCCAGGGGTGCCAATAGGGCAGTACTCCTGTCAGGGGCCCTAATCAAAAAGGGGCCCACAAATATGTAAAAAAACAACAACTATTAATGGGTGGGCGCCCCATTAGATTTGACTGTATGGGGCCCAGAAACGCTTAATAAATGACTTATGGCAGACAGACTGATGAATGACTGATGTTAATAGATGACTGATAGAATGTGTATTTCACATTGTGCTATAGTTTACTAGTCAGTGACATCAGCAACCGGGGTAACAAAATCGTCAGAGATCCACACGATTCATTTTGATAAATGTCAAACGATCCACATTCTCAGGGGAAAGACAGATACGTTTTCCAACATTTCCACGGCCAAAGCCTGGCAATGCTGACATTCAGACTGTTGGATTCCTCTTCCTAACAGTCTACATCCTAAAGCTGCAGGCTAGAAGCCATAGGCACTGCAAGGCATTGCTGACCGCTTGGAATTTCTACCAACGGTCCTGCTTCCTTCGACTCTTCTGAGGGCAACAGTGATTGGATGTCAGAGCAGACGAAATCATCCTCTTTGGCCTGTTGATCTTTTGAAATGCCTTCTGACTCCAACCACATTGTGTCATCAAGGAGCTCTTCAGAATATGGATTATTTGGAATAGTCTGTATATTGGGTTTTGACATGTTGACGTGTTTGCTTCAGGTTTGACTGATGTTGATGATGATGATGACATTTGTAGCCGTGATGAAGAGGAGGTAAAACCGCTGGACACAGGGTCTGTTAGGAACTGAAGAACAGATTGGTGACACTCTTCAGTACTGAGACGCACAGGGAACTGACCAAGCGATGACAGGCCTGACAGTCCTTCGACTGACGATGTGCTCGCTAGTGTGTTGTCCGGAAGGAGTGCCTGGTCTCGTACCGCTATCTCTACTTCCTACGCCCCTCCTTGCTCGCTTACCACCTTTAGTTCTCTCCATGTTCAAAAGCTAAATATTATAGCTAAATATTCTAGCTCTGCAAAAAATTAACTTTTCACCAACCACTATTCAAATCTCCTATACAAAGAAATATATTTTAAAGACGGTGTCTTATGCAATTACTGAACCCCCAAAACTGCAAAAAATTAAATTTTCTCCACTAAGTATAATTTTCAACAACCCACCACTATCCAAAACATATTTCTTTGTATAGGAGAATGAGAGACGGTGTGTTATGAAATGATTTCACCCCCTTTTGGGTACTAAGTATGATTAATCTAATCCAAGCACTCTGTATAATATATATCTATGTATATGTGTCACAGTCGGTAGTAGTGGATCCACTGGCACAATAGAGGCAAAGGTTTTCATCACGTCGACGAGATTCCTGCGGGGTCAGGTGGGCTCGGTCCACTTAGATGGCCTCCTCGGCAACAGGCAGGGAAGGTGACTGTGGCAGTTTATGAAATACCGGAGCTAGGCGAGGAAAGCGACGAGCTCTGGCTGGTTCGCGCTCCTGACAAAGCTCTTCTCGCCGTTCCGAAAAGCGAATGTCGATCCGAGTGGCCAGAGAGATAAGGTCACTCAGGGACGACGGAGTTGCACTGTTGACAAGGCCATCCTTGATCTGGCTGGATAGGCCTTTTCTTGAAGGTGGCGGCCAAAGACCCCCCCTCCCCCCCGCATCATTCCACGATAGCTCAGAGGCCAGAGTGCGGAACTGTACTGCGTAGTCACCTACAGAAGAGTCTCCTTGGTGCAAATTTAATAAGGCAGTCTCGACAGAAGACGCCCGGGCAGGTTCCTCAAATACACTGCGGAACTCCTTAAGAAATGTGGCGAGGTTGGCCGTGACAGGGTCGTCTCTGTCCCAGAGAGGGGTAGCCCAGGCCAGGTCTTTTCCGGAAAGAAGATTGACCACAAACGCGACCTTCAACCTTTCAGTAGGGAACTGGCCTCCCATCAGTTAGATGTGCAGAGAGCATTGGGTGATAAAGACTCTGTATGCCTTGGATTCCCCGTCGACGTTAGATGGCATCAATATACAGAGCCTTGGACCAGCAGACGCTGCAGGAACCGTAGGAGCAGTGGGAGCCGCAGGTGCGGGTTGCTGCTGCTGGGTAGCCAGGAACTGCTGCATCATGGCGGTGAGGTGGCTGAGTTGCTGCGCTTGCTGAGAGATTTGCTGAGATTTCTGAGCCACAATGGGGGTAAGGTCAGCGTCGGTCGGCAGAGGCACCTTGGCAGGATCCATGGCCAGATCTTACTGTCACAGTCGGTGGTTGTGGATCCACTGGACCACCGCGAGCGATGGTGTGGGCCACGCCAGGGAGCGGGATCTAAGCAGGTCCCGGTATTCACCAGAGCCCATCGCAAAGCGGGATGGACTTGCTGCGGCGGAAGTCCTACCACGTGGCTACCCCTGAAGTGACCCGCTCGCGGCGGCAGCTACGTGGCACAAAATCGTAAGACAAGAGCGTAGTCAGGGACAGGCGTTAAGGTCGAGACAGGCGGCAACGGTTCGTGGTCGAGGGACGGAGGCAAATGGTTCGGTGCATGTTATAACAGACGATGCTAAAGAAACACTTTCTCTAAAGGCACAATATGGCACTAAAGATCCGGCACCGGGAAGAGGAAGTGGCAGGCTTAAATAGTGGCAGCGACCGGTAATAAGAAATTACCGGTGCGCTGGGCCTTTAAATTTGACAGTGCCGGCGTGCACGCGCCCTTGGAGGCGGGGCCGTGCGCCGGGAGCAGAGGACTCGGCAGGAGCGCGGCCGGGTAAGTAACACACAGGGGAATGCGGTCGCGGGGGCACCCGTGACACTATGTGAGCCTGCAAATGTCACCAAATAACAGCTTCTGGGTGTGGGAAAGATGCAGCCAGCAATACCAAGCTCCCTAACTATTGCTGTCTAAGGAGAGAAAAATGCTAACTAATTTTGATTCCCTAAGCTTGCTGCACACTCCCCTAACTTACTACCTAACTAATCTAAATAGCAGCTTTTCCCATCTAAAATTGCTAATAAACAAATCTTGTGCCTGCATGCAAGCAAGTAGACAGAGAACAGTCTGTACAGTATAGACAGTGAGCTGAAAATGGTGCTCAGAACGCAATACAGTGAAATATATATACCATGGTCATATGATTTTAACAGACAATGAGAGCCCTACGCCTCAGTGATGATATTTTTTACACTTCTCTGTGCTCTGCACTGATTGGATGGCCGGAAAACGTGCAGAAAGGCACTGAAATTTATTAAAATGGCGTGTCGAGCTTGAACATTTGCTCAAACAGTAAAATGTTTGGTTTGAGAAAATCGAGATGTTCGATTTGAACTTAACTTTTTTCGAATGGCTAGATCAACACTAATCATAGACCTGCACAAAGCAAGACGCTGGGTGAGAAGGAGACAACTGTTGGTGCAATAGTAAGAAAATGGAAGAAATACAAAATTACTGTCAATCAACATCAATCTGGGGCACCATGCAAAATCTCACCTTGAGGGGTATGCTTGATCATTAGGAAGGTGAGAGATCAGCCTAAAACTACATGGGGGGAACTTGTTAATGATCTCAAGGCAGCCAGGATTGCAGTCACCAAGAAACACATTATGCCATGATGGTTTAAAATCCTGTAGTGCAGGCCCACCTGAAGTTTGCCAATGAACACCTGGATGATTCTGTGAGTGATTGAGAGAAGGTGCTGTGGTCAGAGGAGACAAACATTGAGCTTTTTGGCATTAACTCAACTCGCCATGTTTTGGAAGAAGAGAAATGCTGCCTATGACGCAAAGAACACTTTCCCCACTGTCAAGCATGGAGGTGGAAACATTGGGCGACATGTATGAATCTCGCCACGTCGGGGCGCACCTTTCCGCCGGTTTTCAGGCGAAATCTGCGCCTGATTTATGTCGGCACTGGGGCGCGCTCCATACATCCTATGTAAAAGTCCCCTCGCCAGTGTTTGAGGCGCAGTGCGGGACTTAGGCGCAGTGCGGCGCTGCGCCTATGATTCGCCACCCGAGGTAGTGCGCTCATACATGCGGGCAAAAGTCCGCCGCGCCTCGCTAGTGTGGGGGGCGCAGTGCGGGACTTGGGCGCAGTGCGGCGCTGCACCTAAGATTCGCCGTCCGAGGAGGTCCGCTCATACATGCGGGAAAAGTTTCCCTGCGCCTCGCCAGTGTGTGGGGCTCAGTGCGGGGACATGGGGCGCAGTGCGGGAACATGGGCGCTGTGCGGGACTGCGCCTCACATGTATTCCGATGCGAGACAGGCTGGAGAACAGTGAGAAATCATTAAAGATGTCCGTGCAGAGTATGAATAAAAAAATCGCCTTTATGAAGGCGGAAAACATTCTCAGAAAAAGAGCTCAACCTCAAAAATAAAAAAATACATTAAAAAAATCACTTTCCAAAAGTCTAGAACGGCGCTACATCAAGAATTCGGATATTGGAAATTGCAGGGAATACAGTAATTCAAATTATGAAAGCTATTCTCATTGGTCGGCAGAAACCGGCCAATCAGAATAGGAGCGACAGTGAACCATTAAAACCTATGGAGAACTATTGACCAATCAGAATCAAAGGCGGGACAGTTCAAAATACAGTAAAAATGCAGAAAAGAGCTGATTAGCTAAGCTAGCGGGGGCTTGGCTATCTCGGCCAATCAGAATAGGAGCTACAGGGACCCATTATAGCCTATGGAGAAGTTAGAACCAATCAAAATCAAAGGTGGGACAGTTCAAAATACAGTAAAAATACAGAAAAGAGCTGATTGGCTGAGCTAGGGGGGGCTCGTCCAGCTTAGCCAATCAGAGCGCGAGCTACTTTCTCATAGAGTTCTATGGGAAAAGAAATGTAGAGCGAGCTCTGTTTGTGATTGGCTAAGTTAAAAGAGGCGCGGTTATTTGGACCAATGGGAGAGCGAGCGACGCTACTATGGGTTTTCTAATGCAATTTGAAATAAAACTGTACATGGCCGAAATCAAATGATGTACTGCCGAAGTTGTCCCGATGTGTATATAAAATGAATAATAATATGGGGGAAAATATCAAAAAATATTAATTCAATAAAATCAGGTTTATTTCTTTTTTTTTCGTTAGCCAAGGATCAAAAAGGGGGGTGAACAAAAAAAAAGAAATAAACCAAATTTTATTATGTAATAATTTTTTTTTTTTCTTTCCCCCCCATATTATTATTCATTTTATATACCACGGAAACCTGTAGTCTTATATTTGTTTCGGCCATGTACTTTTTATTTAAATTTGCAAAAAAAAACCCATAAAAGCGTCGTTTTCCCGCTCTCCCATTGGCCAAAAACAGCGCCCTTTTAAAATTAGCCAATCACAAACAGAGCTCGCTCTGCATTTCTTTCCCAAAAGAATTTATAGAAAATAGCCGCCTCTGATTGGCTAACTGGACAGCCCCCCTGCTTCAACCAATCACCTTTTTCTCCTTTTTCGTCTTTTGAACTGTCCCGCCTTTGAATATGTTTGGGTCAATTTTTCCCATAGGTTAGAAGGGGCCCGTCGCTCCTTTTTCTGTTGGGTCAATTCCCTCCATAGGTTAGAATGGGCCCGCCCGCTCCAATTCCATGGCTGGTTTATGGCGACCAATGGAAAGCTTAAACAATTTGAATTACTGTTTTTCCCGGCAAGTCTCCTATTGAATTCCCTATGACGCCGTCTCGCGACAAACGCATTGTTCGGGGATTTAACTGGGTTTATTTTTAGAGAAGGTTTCAGCTCTTTATCTGAAAATATTACACTTAATAAAAATTGTTTTTTTTTCATACTCCATGCCCACGGCGCTGAGCGCCGAATTGATTGCGCTCATCTCTCCCAAAAAACAATGGGAGAATAGCTCGCCTCTGATTGGCTGGGGAGGGAACCACCGCTAGCCAGCCAAAACAGCTCTTTTTGCATTTTTTTTGTATTATGAACTGTCCCGCCTTTTTTTTTTTGATTGGTTAAAAAATTTTCCATAGGCTGAAGGGGGCCCTGTCGCTACTTTATATTGGCCGAGAAGCCAACCCCCGCTAGCTCACCCCTCAGCTCTTTTTTTGCATTTTTTCTGTATTTTGAACTGTCCCCCCCTTTTTTCTGTTGGTCAATAGTTCTCCATAGTTTTAAGGTTCACTTCCCCCTATTCGATTGGGCCCTTTTTTGCCCACCCAAAGAAAAACTTTCAAATTTTAATTAATTTCCCCGAATTTCCAATATCCTAATTCTTGATATTGCGCCGTTCTGTTTTTTGAAAGTGTTTTTTTTTTAAAAATTTTTTATTTTTGAGGTTTAGCTCTTTCGGGGAATGTTTTCCGCCTTATAAAACGATTTTTTTTGGAACAACTCCATGCGCACGGAGCAAGCGCCGAGATTTCTGTTGCGATCTTCTGTACTTCCCTCATGTTTGTCTTGCCCCTTTCGCCCCCCGCCGGGGAGCATTTAGACCAAAAATAAACAGTGTACTGTCGTACTGAGAAGCTGCTTTGCGCGGCTTGGCGGCCCCATCAATCCCTCAGGGTTTTCGAGGCCCCCTCCCCCCGGAACCCTACACCCGCCCCCCAAAACCCCCCCATTGCCCCCCCTTCATGCGGGGCGCAGCTGAAAGGGGGAATCTGCGCCTAGCACGCATCCCTGGTCCACAGGGGTTTGGGGCCCGGGGAGGCGCAGTTTACCCCCAAAAACAGGCAAAAGCCCGTTCAAAACATGTCGCCCATTATTTTGCGTGTTTTTTTCTAAGGGACAGACTACTTCACCCATAAATGGAAGAAGGATGGGGCCCGTACCATAAAACCTGAGGACAACTTCCATACTCTCTGAGATTAAAAATGGGTCGTGGTGGTCTTCAAAAGACAATGACCCAAAACAAAAGCCCAAGGGCAACAAAGGAGTGGCTCAAAAAGAAGCACATTAAGGCCATGGAGTGGCCTAGCCAGTCTCCAGACCTTAATCCCATAAAAAAACTTGTGGAGGGAGTTGAAACCCCGAGTTGCCAAGCGACAGCCTTAAAATCTTAATGATTTAGAGATGATCTGCTAAGAGGAATGGAAAAAAATTCCTCTGGACATGTGCGCAAACCTCATCATCAACTACAAAAAAGTCTGACTTCTGTGCTTGCCAGCAAGGGTTTTGCCACCAAGAATTGTCTTGTTTGAAAAAGAGATCCAATATCTTATTTCTCACTGCAAAATGCAAATAAATTTATACAATTTATATAATGTGATTTTCTGGATTTTATTTTGGATATTCTGTCTCTCAACATTAACATTAACCTACCCTTAAAATTATAGGTTGTTCATGTCTTTGTCATTTGGCAAACTTAACACAATCAGCAAGGGATCAAATAATTATTTCTTTCACTGTAGGTCATAAGATTGCCCCGATATCTGAGCCAAGCTGGGACCATCAGCGGCTGGGATTGTCTAACCCCAGCCATTTGAAAACTTAACACTGTGATTGTGTGGTGCCAACTAGAGATGGGCGAATTTCTCAAAAATTCGGTTCACCGACTTCGCCAAATTTTCCGCCACAATTCGTTTCGGTTTGAATTACTTCGGGATGAATCGCGTTACAAAACAGCTATTTCCAGGCTGCACAGACCCTTGGGCACTTAAACACCAAATTTTAAAAAATTTGCAAGGGATTTGGTTTGGCCCCTCATACAATGTTGATTTTTAGATGCGCGCACATAACTGCCCCCGCTATTAGAAGGGCTTCACCTAAAATTCCCGGGGATTTAAAGAGGGAAAAACGACCAAAAAACAAAACGGGAATCAGCCTGATAAAGTCATGACACCCACAAAAAAAAACAAGCGAGGGCTCGGGTGGCAACATCGTAGCCACAAAGGTCCAAAGTGGCAATTTGGGAGGTGACGGCACAGCCACGCAGCAGGGGTCAGAGAGGGGCACAATGACATTCTAAAGGAGTAAAAACAGAGAAAGGCCACAGAGGGCACAATGACAAGTGTGGGGGTGGCACAAACGGAAGGGGCCACAGAGGGCACAATGACAAGTGTGAGGCACGGCAGGAGCCACAGCACAGCATGAGGTCAGACAGTAGCCAAGACACAGTGTGGGGACAAGGCGACAACAGCACAGCATGAGGTCAACAGGGGCACAATGATTTTCTGGAGGTTGCCAAAAAAAGGAGTAGGCCCAATGGCACAATGACACAGGTAGATACATCAAAAGCACACAGAATCAGAGAGGGACAATGACATTCAAAAGGGTGCACAAAAGGAAAGGGCACAGAGTGGCACATGACAGAGATTGAGGGAAGCAGGAGCAACAGCATATTTCAGAGATTGGAACAATACGGGGTGGGAGGTGACCGCACAGCAACAACAGCAGCATGATTCAAAAAGGGGCATAATGACACAGTGGGGAGGTCACGGCAACCCAAACAGCAGCAGCAGCTGGGGTCTAGAGGGGGACAATGAGTGTGGAGGGGGGTGCAATACCCCCCTCTAAAGAGGTGGTAGGCAGATGGAGAAACGGGGAACAGAGTGTGGTATCGGGGGGGCATCAAAATTGGCTGAGGCAGGGATTTGAACCCGACTCATTTTTCAAAGTTTTTGGTAGGCGTCCCTGGCTGATGAATCATGCCAAGGGTTGGGTGTGGAGATCCGACCACCCCCCTTTCATCTTTCAAAGGTCAGTCTCCCACATTTCCCAATGGGCAAGCGGGTTCTCCTTGGGGTAACGAGGCCCCCCCGCAATGAACACCTGCTCTATGCCACATACTGGGTGGGCAGGGCAGCTTTCCACTGCAAACTCAGCAAGTTTTCGGCCACACTCCAGTATGGCTCCCATATCCAGCGGATCTTAAAGGGGTTTGGGAAATGCGCCAAGTAGGGACACCCTTTTTTCGGGTCTGCTCTAGGCCTGCTGCCTTGCTGGGAGCCCCCACTG